>JAWNPP010000001.1:600000-825193 GCA_035047445.1 Drosophila siamana
GCTTTAACTTCCAAAGAATTTGAGTCGTCAAGTAGAGCGGAATCAGGCAAGACTACCAGATGTTAAGGTCATTGACAAGTTTATCTATAAAAGAATGGAGTTCGCAAGTGGTGATGAAGCCACCATGCGAGTACTTGGAAAAGCATGTGTTTTATACTTTTGACGTCCCCGAAACTATACTAACGGAATTTCTCATGTCTACACCGCCATTTACTCGCAACAAGCTAACGCAAGAGAGCGCCAAAATCGTTCATTTTTAGCTGCAATACGAGCCTATATTGGAACAGATCATTCAAATTGGGATTTACATCTGAGTGAAATAAGCGGTTCGCTTCGCGCGTCCGTTCACCGAAGTACTGGATATTCACCATACTTTTTATGTTTCGGCCAAAATATGATGTTAAATGGCCGTGATTATGCTCTTTTGCGGAATATAAACAATGGGAGTGATGATACTATCTTGAATCGGCGCGATTTGCTGGCAATCGCGCGTGGGCTGGCGAAGTCAAAGATAAACGAATCTCACGAAACAAATGCTCGTCATTATAACTTGCGGAGTCGTGTCAAAGACTTAAAAATTGGAGATGTTGTGTACGCTATTTTTCCCAGAGTGATGCGAAAAGGAAATTTAATAGTAAGTTAGCACAAGTGTTTATTACAGCAAAGGTCGTACGTAGGATCGGGCGATCATATTATGAATTAACTGCGGAAACAGGGAAAAGTTTGGGGGTGTATCATCTTAAAGATATACAAGCATCAATATATAGGTAGGTCCATCTGAACTTTTTCTGTTAACGTCCTCTTAAGGAAGCTCTTAACGACGTAACTGCGTTGTAGTGTCCAGCTGGCGCAGCATAGTTTGCATCCCCCTGTACGGCTAGAAACCTAGCAATGCATCACCCTGTCTGTGCATAGGTTTGTATGCGGAAATCGCGCTACCGCACCCACAGAGGCGGTCCGAAGTGAGAAGTAACGAAAGGGGCCATCCGGGGTTTATGGTTGCCGGCGGCCGACACCATCGTTGGAATACTTCTTTTTCTGAATTTTCCTATTGACTCTTTTGGCTGGTTATATTATTATAATATTTTTTTTATAAACACTTCGAACCCAATAAAAGAGGCTTGAAATATATACATATATATTAAATTAACTAATAACTCAATTATTTCGCTGTATGATAATCTTACTGTCCGTATGCCTCATAGATTAATTTCTTATCAAGTAACAATAATAATGTAATAAGGATACATTTTTGAAGTTAGTTATGAAAATGGAGTTTACAAGAATATTGTTCGTAATAAATTTGAATAGCTGGTAAATAATCATGAAGAATTAATTTAAATTTTCTTGGTTCGTCGCCGGTACCAATCAGCTCAATGTGCGCATAACGGAAGAGTAGAAGATATTTTTTTAAGGGGTGACCTCAAGAAAATAAAAGTTGGAGTCACCAGGTTGGGAGGGTAAAGACCGTAGGACTAAATTACACCTAATTGTCCTACATCCACAATCCGAAAACTCTTGTCCGTACCATTTCTCTTAATTTTTTTTTTGGTATTAATTCCGACAGCATAATTTTTGTTCGATTTATAAATTTTGTTCTTTTAGTGCACTTAACATTATGATAGTGTGCAGTGTAGGCAGATATTAGATCAAAGTGCACGACTTCTAATATTGTCTACGCACCCGAGTGCCAGGTAGAGTATTTCACTCTCAGCACAAGGGGCACACACACGCTACACCCGCAGGAATGATACCAATAGATTTAAAAATTAGGAAACGGCGGAGCACGTCCTGCTGCACAGCTTAAGATTTATAAATAAGAGATATCAAAAATGCAAGCGTCTTGGACCAACCTTTAGACCGAAGGACATTCTCGCTGCTGGCAGACGCGGAGTCCAGGAAGGCGGGACAGACCCTTACCATCGACATGATGACGAGAGTACGAGCTGACGAGATAGCTAGCAGATCATTCAGCCAGTAACTGATCTGTGAAGACCAGCCTCTTCTTGTATAGGGAGAAATAATAATAAATGCCGATTATGTGCATAAGAGCACACCCACCTGCTCGCCGAAGTAATATCCTAATTGACAGTCCCTAGCTTACATAGGAAAGAAGAGCATATGAGGTTTTTACTGCGTAAGAATCGCACATAGCCTTCTACAGGAGTAGAGAGGAGCTTTTTGAAGATTTTACTAACAGAGAATACTTTGAGCCTCCACCAATAATATGATGCTGGTACCCATTGTGTTATAAGTGGTGGTGCTCTTGCTGATGTTGTTCAAAGGGACCCTAGTGCTCTTGCTGGTGCTGGTAGCGTTGATGATGTTCATGCTGGTGTTGTTGCTGCTGATTCCGGTGCTAGTGGTTTTACGGATGCTGCTGCTGGTTTTATATACAGCAAGAAGAGAGAATTTCCCCTTCTATCTATTCAGTTTGACAAAAACATTCTTGAATATTCATTTCACAAATCTGAAGTGAGTTTAAGAATGAAACATCTGCTTTAGTAAAACGAGTCGGGTAGCAAATAAAATAAGAAACGTTGCCAATTGTACTTGATGTTCTTTCCTAAATGTTTGACTACCTCTAATATAAGTTGTAAATTTCCAAAACTATCGAAATAATATACTCCCAATCCTCTTTCATAATAAGCCAGCCAATGTATTACTTTTGATAATGAGTCTGCTAAATTTATTTATTATTCCACACTCAATATGTAGTGGATATTTGGAAAATTAATCTCTCATATAAACCCCCCTAATATGTTTTATATTTCCAATCCACCTTCAACCGTAAAGCAACTCCGAAGATTTTTAGGTCTTTCAGGATGGTATCGCCGTTTTGTAGAAAACTATGCTAGCGTGAGTGTACTTTTGACTGATTTGTTAAAAAAGTAAGTCATTCGTTTGGAACAATGCACCTCAAGAGGCCTTTGATCATCTAGTAAAGATGGCACGGAGATGCCAATAGCTTATATGTCTACTAAATTGTCGAAGGCACAACGTAATTATGCGGTAACGGAACTGGAGTGTCTGGCTGTGATAAAAGGCATTCAGAAGTTCCGAGCCTACATTGAAGGGCAAGATTTTGTGGTCATCACTGATCATGCTTCACTGATGTGGTTGATGAGGCAGAAAGATTTATCAGGCAGACTTGCGAGATGGGCAATTCGGTTGCAAGGGTTTTCGTTCACCATCAAGCACCGTAAGGGTTCCCAAAACATCGTCGCTGATACCTTGTCATGCCGAGAAGAGGAAACGCTAGAAGAGCTTTCTGACCTTGAACCAATTGTCGCTTTAACTTCCAAAGAATTTGAGTCGTCAAGTCGAGCGGAATCAGGCAAGACTACCAGATGTTAAGGTCATTGACAAGTTTATCTATAAAAGAATGGAGTTCGCAAGTGGTGATGAAGCCACCATGCGAGTACTTGGAAAAGCATGTGTTTTATACTTTTGACGTCCCCGAAACTATACTAACGGAATTTCTCATGTCTACACCGCCATTTACTCGCAACAAGCTAACGCAAGAGAGCGCCAAAATCGTTCATTTTTAGCTGCAATACGAGCCTATATTGGAACAGATCATTCAAATTGGGATTTACATCTGAGTGAAATAAGCGGTTCGCTTCGCGCGTCCGTTCACCGAAGTACTGGATATTCACCATACTTTTTATGTTTCGGCCAAAATATGATGTTAAATGGCCGTGATTATGCTCTTTTGCGGAATATAAACAATGGGAGTGATGATACTATCTTGAATCGGCGCGATTTGCTGGCAATCGCGCGTGGGCTGGCGAAGTCAAAGATAAACGAATCTCACGAAACAAATGCTCGTCATTATAACTTGCGGAGTCGTGTCAAAGACTTAAAAATTGGAGATGTTGTGTACGCTAGGAATTTTTCCCAGAGTGATGCGAAAAGGAAATTTAATAGTAAGTTAGCACAAGTGTTTATTACAGCAAAGGTCGTACGTAGGATCGGGCGATCATATTATGAATTAACTGCGGAAACAGGGAAAAGTTTGGGGGTGTATCATCTTAAAGATATACAAGCATCAATATATAGGTAGGTCCATCTGAACTTTTTCAGTTAACGTCCTCTTAAGGAAGCTCTTAACGACGTAACTGCGTTGTAGTGTCCAGCTGGCGCAGCATAGCAATGCATCACCCTGTCTGTGCATAGGTTTGTATGCGGAAATCGCGCTACCGCACCCACAGAGGCGGTCCGAAGTGAGAAGTAACGAAAGGGGCCATCCTGGGTTTATGGTTGCCGGCGGCCGACACCATCGTTGGAATACTTCTTTTTCTGAATTTTCCTATTGACTCTTTTGGCTGGTTATATTATTATAATATTTTTTTTTATAAACACTTCGAACCCAATAAAAGAGGCTTAAAATATATACATATATATTAAATTAACTAATAACTCAATTATTTCGCTGTATGATAATCTTACTGTCCGTATGCCTCATAGATTAATTTCTTATCAAGTAACAATAATAATGTAATAAGGATACATTTTTGAAGTTAGTTATGAAAATGGAGTTTACAAGAATATTGTTCGTAATAAATTTGAATAGCTGGTAAATAATCATGAAGAATTAATTTAAATTTTCTTGGTTCGTCGCCGGTACCAATCAGCTCAATGTGCGCATAACGGAAGAGTAGAAGATATTTTTTTAAGGGGTGACCTCAAGAAAATAAAAGTTGGAGTCACCAGGTTGGGAGGGTAAAGACCGTAGGACTAAATTACACCTAATTGTCCTACATCCACAATCCGAAAACTCTTGTCCGTACCATTTCTCTTAATTTTTTTTTTGATATTAATTCCGACAGCATAATTTTTGTTCGATTTATAAATTTTGTTCTTTTAGTGCACTTAACATTATGATAGTGTGCAGTGTAGGCAGATATTAGATCAAAGTGCACGACCTCTAATATTGTCTACGCACCCGAGTGCCAGGTAGAGTATTTCACTCTCAGCACAAGGGGCACACACACGCTACACCCGCAGGAATGATACCAATAGATTTAAAAATTAGGAAACGGCGGAGCACGTCCTGCTGCACAGCTTAAGATTTATAAATAAGAGATATCAAAAATGCAAGCGTCTTGGACCAACCTTTAGACCGAAGGACATTCTCGCTGCTGGCAGACGCGGAGTCCAGGAAGGCGGGACAGACCCTTACCATCGACATGATGACGAGAGTACGAGCTGACGAGATAGCTAGCAGATCATTCAGCCAGTAACTGATCTGTGAAGACCAGCCTCTTCTTGTATAGGGAGAAATAATAATAAATGCCGATTATGTGCATAAGAGCACACCCACCTGCTCGCCGAAGTAATATCCTAATTGACAGTCCCTAGCTTACATAGGAAAGAAGAGCATATGAGGTTTTTACTGCGTAAGAATCGCACATAGCCTTCTACAGGAGTAGAGAGGAGCTTTTTGAAGATTTTACTAACAGAGAATACTTTGAGCCTCCACCAATAATATGATGCTGGTACCCATTGTGTTATAAGTGGTGGTGCTCTTGCTGATGTTGTTCAAAGGGACCCTAGTGCTCTTGCTGGTGCTGGTAGCGTTGATGATGTTCATGCTGGTGTTGTTGCTGCTGATTCCGGTGCTAGTGGTTTTACGGATGCTGCTGCTGGTTTTATATACAGCAAGAAGAGAGAATTTCCCCTTCTATCTATTCAGTTTGACAAAAACATTCTTGAATATTCATTTCACAAATCTGAAGTGAGTTTAAGAATGAAACATCTGCTTTAGTAAAACGAGTCGGGTAGCAAATAAAATAAGAAACGTTGCCAATTGTACTTGATGTTCTTTCCTAAATGTTTGACTACCTCTAATATAAGTTGTAAATTTCCAAAACTATCGAAATAATATACTCCCAATCCTCTTTCATAATAAGCCAGCCAATGTATTACTTTTGATAATGAGTCTGCTAAATTTATTTATTATTCCACACTCAATATGTAGTGGATATTTGGAAAATTAATCTCTCATATAAACCCCCCTAATATGTTTTATATTTCCAATCCCAAGTCCTATTATATCACAATTCAATAAAGGTCTTTCAGATGGCTCGCTTATCCGTTTTTTTACTTTTTTTTTTACCCGCTACCCATAGGATAGAAGGGTATTTTAACTTTATGACTTCAGGAAATTTATGTAACAGGCAGAAGGATGCATCTCCGACCCCATAGAGTATATATATTCTTGGTCAGGGCCGAGTCGATATAGCCATGTCCGTCTGTCTATCTGTCTATCGATCTCAGAGCCTATAATACCTAGAGATTCCAGACTTCGTACGAGTATTGGTGTTTTGGCACATACGAAGATGAACTTGAAAGTTATTCAAGAAACAGTTTTGTATGGGAAAGTCCATAGGCAGCTGCACGTGGCTTTTTTTCTGGTGTGTAACCGTGCTTGGTACATTTTAAACTTTATGCGATATTTAGGATGTGATGGAATATGAATGTACAAATATATCAAATATACCTGCTTTTTTTGATTATGTTTGGTTAATGATGTATAACATAATTTTTTTTTGGATGATTTCAAATAAAATCTTGCCCCAAAGCAATTGTTTCCATATTTTTATTGTGCCTCTTGTTCAAGATGTTGTTTTGGCATTTTTGCAATGTTAATAGATTTTACGATTGCACTAAATTACCAACAGCACTGAGGGCTGTTTTTGGCACATTTATAACTCGCGGAATTAGCATATTTTTCTTCCATCCCATTGGACTAAATATTGCTTTGCGTGAAACTTTTATGGAATGAATTGGAGAGGTAGTGCCGTGCATGATGTGATACTCCCTTTTTAATTATTATAGCAAGAGATCTTTTTACTTTTATCAAAGGGTAGAGCATTTATTAAAATGTTCACAAGACCACTGGCCTGTTTGACATTTGATTTGTGATTAAACAGATTTTAAAAATGTTTGCCTATTTTAAACCGACGAATCAACATCTTTGTCATAATTATTGTGCCACTCTACACAATTCAGAATTCGATTGTTAAACCATCAAATTGTGGAAAAACCAATGTGATACACAGCAGTAGTATGAAAACCTAACTCAGCCGCCAGTTAATGGGTGTCATAAATTATGAATTTAATTACGATCACATGTCAAGAGGGTAATAAAAATGCAATTAATTAGGGTTAGCTGTCAATCTGTCAAAAACGTCAGGGTCATAATAAGTGATGTGAGGTGTGATAATCGATTGTTTATATAACGGGACGTCAACGGAGGCGGGGGTGGAAAAATTTCTTGAACCCAAGTTAAAAGTGACCAGTCAATGCATTTGAAAATGAAATAGTGAAATGGAATCCGTGAATATTGGGATCACAATTTTGGCGAGTCTAGCTCTACTAACACAGAGCCTTAGAAATCACTTCTATATCGTCGTTCAACGCATACACTGCGAGTTTTATAAGAATAAAATTTTATATATTCAAAGTGAATTTGTTTAAACATTTGTGAATTGTGTAAAATAAAATCAACACATCCACCAAACAACACCACCACCATCATCATCAGCAACAACAAAAACACCACAACCCAACCCAACAACCCAAAACACCACCACCACTACTACCAACAACAACAACAACAATATCATCATCATCATGAACTTCAACGCCAGCTTCAACTCCAACTCCATCACCAACTCCACCATCACAACCGCCAACAATGCAATTTATTGTCAATCGTGCCAGCAATTCCTTCCTGGAAATGTGCAAGGGCATTATCATGTCCGGACTGAGTTGCATAAATATAATGCTATGCGACCAGTGAATGGACAAGTTAAACAAATCACTGATGGATACAAGGGACTGATGGATACCAGGGAAGGACCAGCTGAATTCCTAAGTGAAGCCGGCTTAGCACTGCTCCCTCATATGGAAATAGTGATGACCTTTCATACGGCATCAAAGATAAATTTTGAATTATTCGCAGAGTATATGCTAGAAAGAGCATGATACGCAAATAGATTTGAAATCGTTTCAAAGCAAGATGACCATGGCGACAATAAGCACGGATTTCAACGCATTTTATAACACTCACTGTGATGCCATATCAACAAAAATGAGTGAGTTTCAGGAGAAAGTACCTGTAGCATTTGCATACTACATAAAGTGTGCATTTGACTCAGGTTTAGATAAGTTTGTCATAAGAACAGGGAAAAATGTTGCTAGCACTGTCGTTGTTAGCCTTACGTCCGATTTGTCTGATATATATAAAAACCACATGAAGCGTGTGGTACCATTACAAATGAGTGCTCAAGACTCATTTGATTTCGATGAGGCAGTTAACTGCCACATATGTAAAGGCGTTTTAGGAAATGACAGAGTGAGAGATCACTGTCATTTCACTGGTCAATACAGAGGCTCTGCACATAGTTCGTGCAACTTAAAGTTAGAGACATCCAATTTCATTTCAGTGTTTTTTCACAATTTTTCAAAATATGATTCCCATCTCTTCGTCAAAGAGCTCTGGGAAATTGAAGGGGAAATAAAAGTCATCCCACTTAATAAAAAATTATACATTTCAATTTCAAAGTATATTCCAGTCGGGGAAAATACTTTAGAAATCCGATTTTTAGACACAATTCGTTTCATGCCCTTTAGTCGACACCCACAAGGCGGGCGACCTAAATTATGTGACCGAGACCTTATTTCTAGATCAAATTTTCATAGTGCTACAAACTTTAACAAAAACATGTATGCAATCCAAATGAAAAGGTTACACAATATTTGTGATAAACCAATTTATTTGGGCTTTGTCGTGTTGGAGTTGTAAAATTCAAAATGTATGACTTCCATTATGATTATATGAAGCCAAAATTTAAGGAAGCCCTCAAATTGAATTATATGGATACCGATTCATTTATATATTCGATTAAATCCATTGATTTCTATGAAGAAATCCGGGTTGATGTCGAATTCAAATTCGACATATCTGAATATTCGAATGAGTTGGCCTCCCTCTATAATTTCAAACAATGTAATAAAAAGCGTTTGGGCTTCTTTAAAGATGAGCTACATGGTAGACCAATGACCGATTTTGTTGGTCTACGATCAAAAATGTTTGCCTATAAGAGTTAAAATTGTGATAGAAATAAGGATACATGTATCAAAAAAAATAAAGGGGTCAAAAGGAGTTGCCTTCATAAAATAACTTTTGAAGGTTATAAAAATTGTTTACTGACAGGACAGCAGGAGCGTGATAGCATGCTCATGTTTAGATCTAGAGGGCATGAGATTATGACAATAAAAATAACAAAAACTACACTAGATAGTTAGGATGATAAACGTATTATTTGTGAAGATGGAGTTTTAACTCTAGCTATTGGTCATTATAGTACCATTCATAAAGAAATACAAGAATCAATATCAACTCTAGAAACACAATCAAATATTTGGCACAGCCAAATTAGTGTGCTAGAGAATGCTCAAAGTAATGCTACTAAAATAAATAGACTATAAAGAAAATTAGCAAGCAACGAAAGTGCTATATCAATTTATGAGGGAGAGCTACTATTACATTCTGTTTTATTAGAATAGATATAAATAAAATGTAATAATAGTAATAATAATAATAATAAATTACAACAATGTCATCAACTGTATAATATTAAAGTTTATTTAAAATTGTAAATTGTACAATAGAAAATTAAGAATAAAACTGTTTAAAAGAAAAAAAAAAATTGTTGTCTTTCAAATTTTACAAAATTTCAGCTTTACGAACCCAACTGTCATCGGTCTTTGGAAAACCCAACCACCGTACAAGAGCTCTATTTCCTTTATTTTTCAACACTTTTTCTACCAGATATGTATCGGGAAAACTAGTTTTTTCAATTCTTCTTTGTAGAAACCTCCTTTAATTGGAATCCCATTCAAGTCTTCCAGTAAGTATGTTGTCGGATAAGTATTTTGTACTTTACTTATTCGAAATATTTCGGTTGTCCAGTTGGGTGTATATCCCTTTTCAAATACATGTTTGTATTTACTAATACGCACATTATCACCCATTTTTAGTTTGCTACCCGTAAAAATTTTAATATTATTATAGGCAGTTTCCAATATATGTTTCTCATTCTCACTACATACATTGATGGGTGCAATTTTTATTGTTCTATGTGGTCTGTTATTGTAAACATTAATTAGTTCTTTGTACACATCAATCCATTTATATGTTCCATTGAAGCTAAATTCCCGCCACATGAGCTCTTTTAATGATCTGTTGAACCATTCAACAATAGAGGCTAAATGTACTAAATGTTGAGTAGTGGTTGATTCCATAGCGATTACTCAATATCTTAAATTGAGTGTTAAAGAACTCTTTACCATTGTCTGTTTGAAGATTCTTAGGTACTCCACGTCCACAAATCGTTTATTCCCCTTGTAATGACTCTAGGTCGTATAAAATGCTTCCGGGAAGGAGCATGTAATTCATAGGTGTTAGCGGTGTTTGTGAAAATGAAATCCAATTTTCATAATGTTAACAATTTTATTTGGGTTTCAAATCATATGCAATTTTTTCATGGATGTTAACAACAATGTTCTCAAGACTATTCAATCTCTCATCAAGGACGGTGATTGATATAATAATATAATCTTGATCATCATGATGTTGTGTAATCGTTGTTGTTGTTAGAGATTCTCGCAACTCGTTTATGGCCCGATCCACATACTCTTTGATAACAATATCAGTGTTCTCTTTTGGTACACTTCCATTTTTTATTCGTTTTCGTTGTACATTAAAGTTACCATCCGTATCAATATAGAGTCCAGATAAAGTTTACTCATATCGTTTTGAATGACTAGAGCTCTGTTTATAATTTATATAGTGTCCAAACTTGTCAACAGACATGATGATTATAAACACAATTAAATGTTGACATTCTAATATATATAGATTAACTTAGTGTATAATTTGGGCCTCTTTTAATTCTTCAATTATTGATGTAATTTTATTAGTGTGATTACTATTTCCTGCTGATTGAGAGGCCATTAAGAGTTGTAGACGTTCAACCAACTCATTTGGATCATCCCAGAACACATAATTGGCCTTATTCATGTCAAGTGTCATGAACCCAGATCCGGATACACTTGCTTTGGAGCGTTTGGGTGTAGACTCAGCTGTGGATGATTTAGCTAAAAGCGGTTTTATGATTTTTGTATATTTGAGAGCCCTTGTGCCTTTCACTTGACCATTTGGTTGAAAATTTCTTCGGAATACACTAGTTTTAAATAAAATTTCTCTATATATTGCTAATTCACTTGCATTATAATTTTCTGCATGATTATGGAATATTAATGAATACAACCCTCTAGTGAGCTGCCAGTTTTGAGCATCATCAAATTAAATCTTATTATTAGAAACATTTATGAGGCTATTCCCCAACATTAATTGCCCACTTGCATTTTTGTATGGTCCATATGTCTTATCCAATGTAAATTTTCGTGTCAGTTCACTGATATTTAAATTTTTTGGGGTCTGTTCATGGTGTGATGATAAAGTTGATATTAAAGCTGGTGTATGAGATGTTTCATATGTTGCGTCCTCTAAAGTAAATTCTCTTGATGGAATACTTAAGTTTACATTTTTCGAGCTATCTTCATGGAGGGGTACTTGATGTGTGTTTAAAGGTGAAGATACATGTGTATATCCAGGACCCGGAAGCTTGCTTGATGTGCTAGGTGTGGATGCATCTTGTAACACAAATGATGTATCCTCTATAGCTGGTTGAGAATAGAATTGTTCATCATCATCATCATCTTCATCATCATCGTCATCGTTGTATGCTAAAAGTTTCTTCTTTTTCATATGTGGTGTACTAGCAGTGGTGTTTTTTGGGCTATAGGTTTGTTTAGTTTGTATTTCAGCTTTCACATTTTTAGCTATCATATATTGTATTTTTTTATTATCATTAACAAGTTCATTTAAGGGTTCAGTAATAGGCTTGAATGTTTCCTCCAATCCAATAGTGTTAAGACCTTTTGAGTTGTTTAATCTCCGAAAATTTTTTTTTTAAAGCCTTTCGACTCTTAGTCAATTGAGATAAAATATTTTTATTCATTGTACTCAAATTTGAAATTATGAAACTTGATAGAACTAAATCGGTTATTATAGTTCTGTATACTGTATATATATATATATATATATATATATATATATATATATATATATGGTTTAATAGAACAGGTCTGGTAAATAGACCTGATTTTATAGATCAGGTCTGGTAAACGGACCTGGTTTAATAGACCAAGTCTGATAAACGAACCTGGTTTAATAGACCAGCTCTGGTAAATAGACCTGATTTTATAGATCAGGTCTGGTAAACGGACCTGGTTTAATAGACCAGGTCTGATAAACGAACGTGGTTTAATAGACCAGGTGTGATAAACGAACGTGGTTTAATAGACCAGGTCTGGTAAATGGAGCTGGTTTTATAGAGAAGGTCTGGTAAACGGATCTGGTTTTATAGTCCAGGCCTGGGAAATTCTGAAAATAAAATACCCATATACTCCTACAAATAAAAAAAATATATTTATTTTATTTTATTTATTTATTTATTTTTTTTTTTTGGGCTGAAATTTGATTAAGTTCCTAATAACGTGTTGAAATTAATAACAGAATTAAATTTATGTATATATATATTTCCTTTATTATTATTATTATTATATAATTTTTAATACAATAAAGAAATTACAAATTCATTTTTAAAGTAATATCAATATTCTCATCCTCCGTTTTTGTTAAAAAATAACATTTTTTTATTTCAAAGTCTTTGAGGATATCATCATCGATATCATCAAACCTTGACGGGAGGAAAACGTTAAATTCCTCCAACTCAATCATTATATTTGTACTAAATTTACCATTCACCCGTTTGGCTGACTGCACTTTGAATTTTTTATTACTAGGTAGTTCCTTTAATGGGAGTTTCCTTTTTAAGCGCCTTAACTTAAAGGCGCTCATTAACGGATCCTCCTCAATATCCTTCAGGAGAACATCGAAATCCTCCTGATTGATTTCTACAATAGGTATATGACCTCTCCGAAATCGATTGCCGTATCGATTGTGGGGGTGATGTTGGTGGTAATAGTGCTGTTGTTGGTACTGCTGCTAGTGGTAATGTTGTTGGTGGTGCTGGTGCTGGCGTTCATGCTGATGGTGCTGGTGATGGTGCTGGTACTGTTCACTGACTGATATTTTCTTCAAGGAGCTCCCGGATTTTATACCCAACAACGACAAAGAATTTCCCTTTCCATCTCTATTTAGTTTGACGAAAATGTTCAAGTGATGACATATAAAGGTTCAGTTCATTTCGAAAATCTGAAGTGTGTTTGAAAATAGTACGTACAGTGTTTATGAATCCAACACCAGCTTTAGCTGCATCAAAAATTGAAGACACAAATGCCCACAGTTAACAGTCCCAAATTTTTGGAAACTTCTTCTTTTCTTCTTTTTGACTACTTCTAGGGGGGGTTGTAAATTTCCAAAACTATCGAAATAATATGCATTCAATCCTCTTTTGTAATAAGCCACCCAATGTGTTCCTTTTGATGATGAGTCTGCTAAATTTATTATTCCACACTCATTATCTAGTGGGTATTTGGGTAATTCATCTTTCATATAAACCCCCCGAAAATGTGGAATATTTCCATTCGCAAACCTCATTATATCAAAGTTCGATAAAGCCCTTTTGGGTAGCTCGCTTATCAGTTTTTTTGACTGCGTTGTTTATTTAATTTTTTTTTTTTGAATTTGTTTGCTCAATGATATTCCATATCCTTCTTTATATGGTTGTAAATACATTCCCGCCCCCAACGCAACTCTTTCCATTTTTTTATTGTGTCTCTTGTTTTCTTCAAGATGTTGTTTTGCCATCTTTGCATTGTTAATAGATTTAACGATTGCAGCACTGCCTGACGCTAAACTACCCACACCACTGAGGGCTGTTAAAATTGGTACAAGTGGTAAGAAACCACCTATTTTCGGTACATTTATAACACGCGGAATTACCACATTTTTCTTACATCCCATTGAACTTGATATTGCTTTACGTGCAACTTTTATGGCATTCAATATGTCGAGGGGTTTTTTCTTTTTCAACTTCTTTGTAGCCTTTTTGATTATTGTAGCAAGAGTCGTTTTTGCTCCTTTCCTCCCCTCCTGTTTTACCCCCATTCCAAACTTTTTCTTCGCTTTGCTCTCTCACCAAGACTACTATCCCACGCTTTTACACGATTCCAAGCCCTATCAATTAAAACAGAGTCAGCCTTATGTCGTTCACTCAAGTCCTTACTCTTTGAATATGCAATATCGTGTTCCCTATAAGCTTCATCTAATGGATTAATTCCAGGATCACCACGTGCTAAACGTTCTGCTAACTTTGTGCCAGGACCACAGAAATTGTAACCAGGTAACATATATGAGCCTCAAAGGGTAGAGCATTTATTATATTGTTTACAAGATCACTGCCCTCTTTGATATTCGATTTATTATTAAACCGATTATAAAAATGTTTGCCCATTTTATAACGACCTCAATATCAACCGTTTTTCATTGAATGAAGTACTCCATCCATTAACATGCGATTATTAAGACAAAATAAAAGTATTATAAGTATTATGGTGAGGAAAATCAACATCCTCGTCATAGTACTTTGCTACCCAACACAATTCGGGCTTTGATTGTTGGGCCATCAAATTGTGGGAAAACCAATGTGATGCTCATAGAGAGTCCGAATGGTCTCAAATTTGAAAACATTTATGTATTTTCAAAGAGCTTATACCAACCGAAATACGAGTACTTGAAAAAACTTATCAAACCAATACGAGGAATGGGTTATTACACATACTCTGCAAATGACACAGTTTTACCACCGCAGGGAGCTAAAAATAATTCTATTATGATATTTGATATGTGTAGCATGTGAAAAACAAGATAATATCCGAAGCTATTTTTGTATGGGTCAACATAAGAATATTGATCCATTTTATTTGTGTCAAACGTATACACATATACCTAAACATTTAATACGTGATAATGCCAATTTCATTATAATGTTTAAACAAAATGATTTAAATATGCGACACATCTATCGAGATCATGTAAATAATGACATGGATTATGGTACATTTATGGAAATCTCACGAAAATGTTGAAGGGAAAAATTTGGATTCCTATTAATCTCAAGGGTGATGATATGAAAACTGGACGATATAGAAAAGGATTTGATCAATTTATTATAGTTGAATAAATTATTATATAAGTATAATGAGACAAGGTAAAAAGGACTGTTCAGATCTATCCATCAAAATGTCGACATCATTAACAATTGCATTAAATGGAAACACGTCAGTTATAAGTGAAAATTGTTTCCCTCAAATTGAATTGAAACATAATTATGAGTGTGCGCTTATAGACTTTTATGTATACAATTCTATACCAAACGTTGGGAAGGGAAGGGAAGGGAAGGGAACAATCTATTCCATATTGGAGATAAGGTCATAGAAATTCCCGTAGGATCATATCAACTTGAAGACATTAAAAAATATATTATTAAACAGCTTAAAGAATATAATCTTCATGAGACTATAAAAATTCAAAGTAACAACAACACACTTCTAGTTCAAGTTTCAACTAAATCTGAAACATATTTCTTGATCGTGAGCGAAGTATCGGAGAGCTATTTGGATTTAATAAACGTGTATTATTACCGCATGATAAAGAAATATACACCTCGGATAATCCAGTTAATATTTTTAAAATAAACACAATTAGAGTGGAATGTAACATTATCAGTGGTTCATATGTGGGAAATAAACCAAATCACGTGCTTCACGAATTTGGAATAAATGTTCCTCCAGGATATAAAATGAATATAACACCAAGAAACCTAATTTATTTGCCTGTCAACACTAGAGAAATAAGCACACTTGAGATGAGATTTTTTTCGTACAAGATACGCCTGTCAACGATGAGAGCATCACGAAAAAGGAATGTCACACTTATTACCCATATCAACAAAAATTCAAGACAAATGATGAAGTTCGCATCACGATACAGAACCAAGATTTGTATGTACTGCCGTGTGAGAGTTTTCCCCACTTTGAAGGTACACTTGGCAAAATTATTAACGCAACTACAGGAGCAAGCAGCAAGGTTGACTGGTATTACATCAACTCTCAAGAACTTTCTCTCAATCGGACAACAGGAATCTGCTATTTATCGTAATGCTGGGTAGAGCGGAGGAGAGAGTATACCCACTAGAGGTCATTTCAGCTTTTCTGTACCATTAAAAATGTTAATGGGATTCGCTGAGGACTATAAAAAAGTTATAGTAAATTGAGCTCGTTATCTTGCTATCCGCAGTTGGGATTGTTACATAAATCCTACACTGGTACAGGGAACACATCATGTATGAAATAGAGAACGTCCGCGGTTTGCAATCATTGCATTTACATTGAATGGAAATCTAATCACAAACAATTTGAGATATGCAAAAGTATATCTAAATTCTGAAGTCTATCCCTACGAGGATTTAAATGTTAAATTCGATAAAAATCGATTCGCCATCTTGTATGATATGTATGTGAGATTTCAAGAGAGCTACTATAATAGGGAGGCTCGTGCACTTCTATCTCCATTGGAATTTAAGTCAAACGCACCTATGGTTGTTGTAGATCTGAGAGATGAATACAAAAGTATATTGCCTTCTCATTCATGATCGTCTAGTTGAATACACTCCGTTGACTGGATTAGTTCAACGTCTCGTGTGAGGACTTTTTAGAAACTTTTGGTCATTCAATTTTGGTTTTCAATAGAAGCAGACGTTTACGGATTTTGGAGGAAAAAAAATTTTCTAAGAAATGTTTTCACCCGACAAGAATACGAACAAAAACAACAACATGAACAACAACAACAACAACAACAACATCAACAAAACTATCACCCCTATCACAAGAAACATTACAATTAAAGAAATTGTAACCAGAATCAATAATTTAATGAAAATGTTTAAAGAGAAAATTTTCCCCGAGCACATGGAATATTTGACGGAATCAGTAAACTATTTTCATGCCAGATTAGGTGATGGGACGGTTGTCTCCAATGTTCATGGATAGCATTTTACATCTTGTTGTTGGGCCAACAATAACGCAGAGCTTGGATTGGATACATGTGGCTGTTATTTGATTACGCTACGCTGTCAAAAATCTCTAAAAATGATAAAAATGTATTTAAATTTAGAACATCGTTTTTAAACAGAATTTGAAAATAATAATAAAAAAAATCGTATTACAAAGAAAACAAACATACATGTATTTTTATTTATTTATTTATTTATTTATGTTGTTGGGAAATGGTGAAATTGGTACACTCCCCCGTCCCTTTTCGGTTCGTCAGCGCTTCGTCCCATGTGCGTCGGCGGTTCGTTGGCGGTACGTCAGCGCGCTTCGTCCCATGTGCGTCGGCGGTTCGTCGGCGGTTCGCCGGCGATGCGTCCACGATGCGTTGGCTGAAAACGGCGCTAAGTGGAGGCTTGCGGTCCGTCCCTCCATGCGTTGGCTGAAAACGATCGCTTGCGCCCCGTTCCTTTCGTTTCATCACGAAGCGTTAATTTGTTGACAAATCTGTGTTGGCGGCCCAATGCAACACGATCGCTCCTTCACACCCGTATCCCTATCGTTCCCCGCCTCCGTTGACGTCCCGTTATATAAACAATCGATTATCACACCTCACGCCACAAAAACTATTAGGTCATAATCCACTTATTATGACCCTGACGTTTTTGACAGATTGACAGCTAACCCTAATTAATTGCATTTTTATTACCCTCTTGACATGTGATCGTAATTAAATTCATAATTTATGACACCCATTAACTGGCGGCTGAGTTAGGTTTTCATACTACTCACAGCCTTATGGAGGGTCCGAATGGGCTCAAATTTGAATAGATTTATGTATTTTCGAAACAATACAAGGAATGGGTTATTACACATACTCTGCAAATGACACAATTTTACCACCGCAGAAAGCTAAAAATATTTCTATTATAATATTTGATAATGTGGCATTTGTTACTTGTTTTATTTATGTCAAACGTATACACCTATTCCGAAGCATTTAAAACATGATAATGCAAATATTATCATAATTTTTAAACAATATAATATAAATATGCGACATATATATCGTAACAGTTACATGGTACATGATTCTTCAATAGAAATTTCACGAAAATGTTGGAAGGAAAAATTTGGATTTCTATTAATCTCTAAGAATGATGATGCTATGAAAACTGGATGATATAGAAAAGGCTTTCATCAATTTATTATACTTAAATAAATATTCAGATAAGTCTATTGGGATGAGTGTTAAAAAGACATTTCAGACCTGTGGAAACGCATCCGATATTAGTGAAAAATTCTTCCCTCAAATTGAATTGAAACACTTATAGACAACACAATTCGGGCTTTGATCAAATGGTGAAAAAAACAATATGATGCTCAGCCTTATAGAGAGTCCAAATGGTCTCAAATTTGAAAACATTTATAAATTTTCATTGAGCTTATACCAACCGAAATTCGAATAGTGGGAAAAACCTAGCTTACCAACAATTTAGTAACTAAGTCTGAAGCTGTATTTTTTAATCGGAGAAAAAGGTATTGGAGAGCTATTTCAATTTAAGTAATATTATCAGTGGTTCATATGTACGGTATGCTTCACGAATTTGGAATCAATGCTATTCCAGAATATAAAATGAAGACAGTACCAAGAAACCTAACTTATTTACCTATCAACACTAGAGCAACAAGCACACTCGAGATGCGGATGACTTCCCATTATTCAATCTAAAGTTGAAGTAAAATCATCGTCACCGTCTCAACGAGTCCTGCATAAACGAAGTGCATTATCATTAAAAAATAAATTAATTTTAAGATTATTAAGATAAGATATTAAGATAAGATTTTATATTCAATTAAGTTATTGAAAAAAAACATCTCAACCATGAGAGTATCGAGAAAAAGGAATACCACACTTATTATTTATATTAACAAAACTTCGCATCACGATACAGAATCAATATTTCTATGTGCTGCCGTGTGAAGGTATACTTATCAAAATTAACGCAACTTTAGGAGCATGCAACACAAATAATGGTCTATTTTTTGGATGAAATTAGATATGAGATGAATGGATGTGAGGTGAATAGGACTCGGTTTACTGGTATTACATAAAATATCTACAACCTTTTTTATGTAGGTGAGCCAATGAAACACGATCGCAAAACGGTTCACTCGTTACGGTGCAAAGTTTATCGGACAACAGGAGGGTGTTGTTAATCGTAATGCTGGATGGAGCTGAGGAGAGAGTATACCCTCTGAAAGTCATTACAGCTTTTCTGTACTATTAAAAATCTTAATGGTATTCGCTAACGACTCTACACAAAATTTATATTACATTGTAAACATTAACTGGCTATCCAAAAATAATAAAATATTCCACATAAAATTGACATATATAATGTCTGGAAAGTCCCTCATATTGTTCCCAGTGATATTACTAAAATAAAAGTTTAATGTGGTTAAAAGTGAGGTTAAGCTAGAATAGAGAAAATTCCCGGTTTGCAATCATTGCATTTAATTGCAATCATTGCATTTAATTGCAAACAATTTGGGAAATGCAAAAATATATTTAAATTTGGAAGTCTATCTATACTATGAGGATTAAATGCTAATTAAATGAACTTCTATCTCCATTGGAATTCAAAACAAAGGCTGCTATTATTTTTGTGGATGTCTCATAGCAGAATGAGTCAGTCAAGGCACAAGTAAATGCAGCAAGAGATATGAATACGAAAGAATATTGGCCTCTCATTCATGATCGACTAATTGAATACAATGTGAGGACTACTGTGAGGACTTGAGAAACTTGTCGTCATTGAATTTTGAAATTCAATTAAAAAAGTTGTAGCCAGAATCAAAACTTTCATGAAAATGTTGAAAGACATCATTTCACGAGCACAGGGAATAATTGGCGGAATCATTCAACAATTTTCATGTCAGTTTAAATTATAGGTCTCGTTGTTGGGCCCACATTTTTGCATGCTATTTCATTGCTGTTCGCTGTCAAATATTTATAAATATTATAAAAATGTATGGGATATAGTGAAATTGCTATTTTATTTTCTGCCCTCGTTCGTAACGAGCAAAAGCAAAGAGTTTACGTAACAACCAATATGTTAAAAGACGTTGTCCTTTTTGCCTTTGACGATTTGATGAGCGTTCGAAAATATTAAAAAATGGTGGGAGATGTGAAGGTTTGAATACTTTCTCTTTGTTCATTGGGCTGTTGCCTATCGATTTTATCTTCGTTTGTCGACGTTATAAGTTTTCATTTCGATGAACACATGAGTGTTGCGTGTTCTTATCTATCGCTTCGTTTGTTCCATGTCTCTTTTCATTACGGTGTACCCCGACTTCATTGTCGTCCCTCGTTCGTCTGCGCTTAATCATCGGTGCTAAGTTGTCGCTTGCGTTCCGTAACTTTTGTTATGTTGACGAGTCTGTTTCGTGTTCTATCGACACTATCGCTCCCTCATACTCGTATTCGTTATACCGACTCTGTTCTCGTCGCTTTTTCGTCGCTGTTAAGTGGGCGCTAGCGTCCCCACCCCTTTTTTATGTAGTTGAGCCAATGAAACACGATCGCAAAGCGTTTCACTCGTTACGGTGCAAAGTTTATCACGAGGCCTCACACCAGAAAACTATTAGACCATAATTAAATGCTCTTTTTTATTACCCTGACGTTTTGGCAGGTTGATAGCGTATGTAAATAAATGAAAAGGTAGTTCTTTTTGGCTGCATTGGAAATAAAATATATATGTACTTGACGAAACCATAAATTATTATACTATACTAGTATAATAGACCGGTAATAAAAAAAATAAATTTCATCCAATTACGAGATTACTTATTGTGTGCATACAGGAAGCCTTCCAACCTTTTGTATTTAAATATCATATCGAATATCCTTTCTGTTTATAGATCCATATTTATGATAATTGGTTTTCATAAAATTGATTCGCGAAGTGGCATAAAATATTTTGCATTATAAAATGGTGAGTATATATAAATTAAATTATTACAAATTAAATATCGAAGTTTAATACTATATAAAAACTTACCCTGATAACTTTCTATTCTTTCATGCAAAGTTTCCATTTCCTGTGCCATTTCATCACGTTCCTTTTCCGCTTTCGCCTTAAGAATATATGCCTCATCCAGTCTAATGTTTAATTTGTTTAAATCCAAATTTAAAGAACTAATCATATTTGTTTTTAACATCATATCATGTCTAAGATCTGCGATTGCATTATTTAGTTTTATAATTTCACTACGAAGACTGTCCCGTTCTTTTTGTAATGAATCTTTTATGCGTCTAATATCGTCTGCACGTCCACTTGCATTAAGAACATCTTTTTCAAGAGAATTAATATTATTCCTACAAAAATAATATTGAATAATAAATTCGAATAATTAATTAAATTTATACTTATGGCGTAATATCTCATTATTAAGTATCATGACCTTTCTGTTGAGTTTGTACAAACGTGTACTTGCATTATTTTGATCTTCTACAGACTTCTTAAGTTTGCCTGTCAACTGAATAACTGCATTTGATTTTTCTTTTTCAATCAGCCTTAATTGCTTAATAGTTTCATCATTATTTTTTTGATTCTTTGTTAACTCACTGATATCATCCTCGTATTTATGTACGATCTTATTAAGTGCATTAACCTCATTTCTATATTTATCAACTTGAACTTTCTGTCGATCAAAATCAGCATTTTTTTGATTCAACTTTCGCATAGCTTCACTAAGATCCCGATTAGATAGTTCAAGTTTTATCATTGTTTTTCCATGTGCTTCTTTCTGCTCTTCCATTGACTTCATAAGAGCGCGTAATTTTGATTCAACATTAATACGTTCGCCTTCTGAAAATTTAGCCCTTGAGGCCATTTTACTTAAGGCGTCTTCATTATTGCGTATAATATATTCAAGATTTTCTGAATAGTAACGATTTGTAGCCAAACGTTTTTCCATATCAACAACTTCACCAGCCAATCGATCCCGTTCGCGAAGTATAATATTTTTATACTTTGCTAAATATCCAAACCTAAAGTAAAAATAAAAACCAAATATATCAAAACTATATTAACTAACGTTGCATAAAACTTTTGCTGAAGTCGGATATATTCCCTCACAATTAAAGCAAAATTACGACCTATTAATACTTTGTGTAAATTACTTTTGAAAATTAAAAATTAGTGATGAACACCCGCATTCATCCTTTAGTAAAGACATGCGTTTAATCATTTTAAATTTACTATCATCACTTGGGACAATGTGAGGAAGCTGAAAATGACATCCCGATTGAATTTGGGTTGAAGACAACATATATGTTGTCCCGGTGACATGTCATGCTGACTTTGGTGTCGTCCAGTTACACTTTCGCTTCGTTTTTACGTATATACGGACAGGGAAATCATGCCTTTATCGGTGACACTCTCGCTGTCGCGGTCAGCCACGATGTCACCGATAGGGAAATTTTTTTTCGCGGGTTCATTTTCTGATGACTTTTCAAATTCCAGGTTAACGATGACAGTCCCAATGACTAGTCACAGAGACTGTCACCGCGTCTGGTCACCCAGGCGTTCATATAAAAATTAGATTGATAAATTTCATTTTAGAGCATTTATTTTAATTGTTTCTTTATAAGTAATAATATAAAATATAAAAACAAATATGTATTATAAATAACTTAACATATAATATAATATAGTAGTAAAAGTCTTCTATCTTTATGATTCTCTCTTGATTCCCTTGTATTGTGAACGCTGTTTTCAATGTTGCTAAAGCTCCACCTTTAAAAATCAAAATAAATCATATTCATTAAATTGGGATAAAATAACTATTGCAAATCGCAATATATAAGAACTTTTTGAGTTACTTACCTTTATTTGTTTGTTTTTATAAAACTTGCGCAGAACAAAAGTCAACTTAGTCGTAGAGCGTCATACACAAAACTAAACATGTTAGAGAAAAAATGTAGAGTCCGAGAAAAAAATGGACGCCGGACAGACGAAAAACACCGAATACAGAAAATACACATGTCAAAACTGAACTCTTGGCGGACCATGTCACTGGAACTAATTGCGCAGTAATTTTTTAAAAAAAGGAAATTTTATTTTAAGCGGCGATGACGTCACTCGGTGACACTTAGCCTGACTCTGATGACAATTGTCAGGTCCTGACACCGGGACACCGGGACAATGCCTATGACTCGAGTCACCGATGACAAAAAATTCAATCGGGTTAGTACTGGCGTAACGAAAAGGGGCGCAAACGATCGTTTTCAACCAACACATCGTGGACGAACCGCCGACGCACATGAGACGAAGCGCTGACAAACCGAAAAGGGACGGGACATGCATCTACCCAATAAACGAAGAGACACGATACGAACACTCATATATACCATTATTTTCGAATGAATTCGAACACCCATCAACTCAATAAAGACGAAAAGGATCACGTCTTTCAACACATTGGTTGTAACTTGACTTTCGCATTTGATCGTTACGAAGGAGGGATGAAATGGAGGGAGTGTACCAATTTCACCATTTCCCAACAACATAAATAAATAAAAATACACGCATATTTGTATAGAAGCGATGTTCTAAATTTAAATACATTTTTATAATTTTTAAAGATTTTTGACAGCGTAGCGTAAAGAAATAGCAGGTACATGTATCCAATCTAAGGTCTGCGTTATTGTTGGCCCAACAACAAGATGTAAAATGCTCTCCATGAACATTGGAGACAACCGTCCTATCACTTAATCTGGCATGAAATAGTTTAATGATTCCGTTAAGTATTCCCTGAGCTCGGGAAAAATTTTGTCTTTTAACATTTTCATGAAATTATAGATTCTGGTTAAAGTTTCTTTATTTGTAATGTTGCTTGTGATGGGGGGTGAAAGTTTTTTTTTCTTGATGTTGTTGTTGTTGTTCATGTTGGTGTGTTTGTTCTTATTCTTGTCGGATGAAAACCTTTCTTAAAAATTTTTTTTTTTTCCAAATCCGTGAACGTCTGCTTCTATTGAATACCAAAATTGAATGGGCAAAAGTTTCTCAAGTCCTCACACGAGCCTTTGAGCTAATACAGTCAACGGAGTGTATTCAACTAGACGATCATGAATGAGAAGACAATATGCTTTTGTATTCATCTCGCTTGCTGCAGGTAGTTCGGTGAAAATTGTAACATCAATCGGTCCTGACTTGACTGTCTCATTCTGATACGACAGATCAACAACAACCATAGGTGCCTTTGACTTAAATTCCAATGGAGATAGAAGTGCACGAGCCTCCCTATTATAGTAGCTCTCTTGAAATCTCACATACATATCATACAAGACGGCGAATCGATTTTCATCAAATTTAACATTTAAATCCTTAAATTGTTTGTGATTAGAATTCCATTCAATGTAAATGCAATGATTGCAAACCGCGGACGTTCTCTATTTAACATTCCATACATGATGTGTAGGATTTATGTAACAATCCCAACTGCGGAATACTAGTGGTAGTTTCGACCCTCTTTTAACCATATTAAACATTTTAAATTTTTTTTTAATATTTCCAACTTTTTTTAAATACATATCATGAGTGTTTTTGGATAGCAAGAGAACGAATCTCATTAACATTTTTAATGGTACTGAAAAGCTGAAATGGCCTCTAGTGGGTATACTCTCTCATTTCTGTTGTCCGATTGAGAGAAAGTTCTTGAGAGTTGATGTAATATCAGTAAATAATGTCCCATCCACTTCACATCCATTTAGCTCACAACTTATTTCATCCAGAAAATAGGCCATGCAATTATTTTTCAGCAGACCTGAACATCACTTGTGCTGCTTGCTCCTGTAGTTGCGTTAATAATTTTGCCAAGTGTACCTTCAAAGAGAAAACTCTCACACGGCAGTACATACAGTACTCTCATAGTTGAGAGGCTTATCTTGCACGAAAAAATCTCATTCATTTGGATTTTAGTAATGTCAATAACTTTATTGAATATTAAATCCTAGCGATTTTAAAATTAATTTATTTTTTAATGTTAGTGCAGGTCGTTGATGTAAGACTCGTTGAGACGATGGTGATACTTTCACTTCTGCTTTAGATTCACTAATGTGGGGTGTGGCATAATGACCTGACTTTTTATTATAAATAATCATCCAGCTGGCCGTAAGTGAAGTCTCATTCTGATACGACAGATCAACAACCATAGGTGCCTTTGACATAAATTTAAATGGAGATAGAAGTGCACGAGCCTCCCTATTATAGAAGCTCTCTTGAAATCTTACATACATATCATACAAAACGGCGAATCGATTTTCATCAAATTTAACATTTACATCCTTAAATTGTTTGTTATTAGATTTCCATTCAATGTAAATGCAATGATTGCAAACCGCGGACGTAAATAAATTAGGTTTCTTGGCGTTATATTCATTTTATATCCTGAAGGAACATTTATTCCAAATTCGTGAAGCACGTGATTTGGTCTATTTCGCACATGTGAATCACTGATAATGTTAAATTCCACTCTTATTGTGTTTATTTTAAAAATATTGACTGGATTATCCGAGATGTAGATTTCGTTTAATAAATTCAAATAGATCTCCAATACTTCGCTCACGATAAAAAATATGGTTTGAAATTGTAACCAGAATCAATAATTTCATGAAAATGTTTAAAGACAAAATTTTCCCCGAGCTCAGGGAATACTTAACGGAATCATTAAACTATTTTCATGTTTAGATAACGGGTCGTCGTCGGAGGCGTGGGACGATAGGGATACGGGTGTACGGGAGCGATCGTAAGGACACGCTAGGATGCATAACAGATTTGTCAACAAATCGAAAAGGGACGGAGTGCAAGCGACTACTTAGCGCCGGCGAAACGAAAAGGGACGGGGCGCAAGCGATCGTTTTCAGCCAGCACATCGTGGACGCATCGCCGACGAACCGCAGACGCACAGGACACGAAGCGCTGACAAACCGAAAAGGGACGGAGCGCAAGCGATCATGAGCGAATATGAAAACGACATGCATCTGCCCAATGAACGCAGAGACACGATACGAACACTCATATCTCCCACCATTTTCGAATGTATTCGAACGCCCATCAACTCATTAATGGCGAAACGGATCACGTCATTCATTTTTTCATTGGTTGCAACATAACTTTCGCATTTGATCGTTACGAAGGAGGGATGAAATGGATGGAGTGTACCAATTTCACCATTTCCAAACAACATAAATAAATAAAAATACATGCATATTTGTTTAGAAACGATACTCTAAATTTAAATACATTTTTATAATTTTTAGAGATTTTTGACAGCGTAGCGTAAAGAAATAGCAGGCACATGTATCCAATCCAAGCTCCATGAAGATTGGAGACAACCGTCCTATCACTTAATCTGGCATGAAAATAGTTTAATGATTCCGTTAAATTTTGTCTTTAAACATTTTCATGAAATTATTGATTCTTGTTACAATTTCTATAATTGTAATGTTGCTTGTGATAGGGATAATAGTTTTGTTGTTGTAGTTGATGTTGTTGATGTTGTTGTTGTTCATGTTGTTGTTTTTGCTCTTATTCTTGTCGGATGCAAACATTTCTTAAAAATTTATTTTTCCTCAAATCCGTGAACGTCTGCTTCTACTGTATACCAAAATTGAATGACCAAAAGTTTCTAAAAAGTCGTAAAAGACGTTGAAATAATCCAGTCAATGGAGTGTATTCAACTAGACGATCAAGAATGAGAAGGCAATATACTTTTGTATTCATCTCGCTTGCTGCAGGTAGTTCGGTTGAAATTTTAACATCAATCGGTACTGACTTGACTGTCTCATTCTGACAGATCAACAACAACCATAGGTGTCTTTGACTTAAACTCCCTATTATAGTAGCTCTCTTGAAATCTCACATACATATCATACAAGACGGCGAATCGATTTTTATCGAATTTAACATTTAAATCCTCATAGGGATAGACTTCAGAATTTAGATATAGTTTTGCATATCCCAAATTGTTTGTGATTAGATTTCCATTCAATGTAAATGCAATGATTGCAAACCGCGGACGTTCTCTATTTGCAGCCAGTTTAACATTCCATACATGATGTGTTCCCTGTACCAGTGTAGGATTTATGTAACAATCCCAACAGCGGAATGCTAGTGGTAGCTTAGACCCACTTTTAACCACATTAAACATTTTAATTTTAGTACTATCACTGGCAACAATATGAGGGACTTGCCAGCTAACATTATGGATGTCAATTTTATGTGGAATATTTCCAACTGTTTTTAAATACAAATCATCAGTGATTTTGGATAGCAAGAGAACGAGTTCATGTATACAATTTAGTATAACTTTTTATAGTCCTCAGCGAATCCCATCAACATTTTTAATGGTACTGAAAAGCTGAAATGATCTCTTTTGGGTATATTCATTACGATAAATATCACATTCCTGTTGTCCGATTGAGAGAAAGTTCGTGAGAGTTGATGTAATACCAGTAAACCGTGTCCTATCCACTTCACATCCATTTAGCTCATATCTTATTTCATCCAGAAAATAGGCCATGCAATTATTTTTAAGCAGACCTGCAACATCACTTGTGCTGCTTGCTCCTGTAGTTGCTAATTAATAGTTCATAATTTTGCCAAGAGTACCTTCAAAGAGAAAACTCTCACACGGCAGTACATACAAATCTTGGTTCTGTATCGTGATGCGAACTTCATCATTTGTCTTGAAGTTTTGTTGATATGGGTAATAAGTGTGATATTCCTTTTTCGTGATACTCTCATCGTTGAGAGGCTTATATTGCACGAAAAAATCTCATTCATTTGGATTTTTGTAATGTCAATAACTTTATTAAATCCTAGCGATTTTAAAATTAATTTATTTTTAATGTTAGTGCAAGTCGTCGATGTAAGACTCATTGAGACGATAACGATGCTTTCAGTTCAGCTTTAGATTCACTAATGTGGGGTGTGGCATAATGACCTGGATGGAGTACTTCATTCAATAAAAAAGTTTGATGATTGAGGTCGTTATAAAATGGGCAAACATTTTTATAATCGGTTTAATCCTAAATCGAATATCAAAGAGGGCAGTGGTCTTGTAAACAATATGATAAACGCTCTACTCTTTGAGGCTCATATACCTGGTTACAATTTCTGTGGTCCTGACACAAAGTTAGCAGTACGTTTAGCACGCGGTGATCGTGGAATTAATCCATTGATAGGGCTTCGAATCGTGTATCGTGGGATAGTAGTCTTGGTGAGGGAGCAAATGCTTATTTTGTAACGAAGATGATAAAAGCGAAGAAAAAGTTTTGAATGGAACAGGAGAACAACGTCTCTTGCTACAATCATCAAAAAAGCTACCAAGGAGTTAAAAAAGAAAAAACCCCTCGACATATTGAATGCCATAAATGATGCATCTATGTCTACTTCAATGAGAAAGAAAAATGTGATAATTCCGCATGTTATAAATGTACCGAAAGTAGGTGGTTTATTACCACTTGTACCAATTTTAACAGCCCTCATTGCTGGGGGTACTTTAGCGTCAGACAGTGCTGCAATCGTTAAATCTATTATCAATGCAAAGATGGCAAAGCAACATCTTGAAAAAAAAGAAACAATACAAAAATGGAAACAGTTACGTCATATAAAAACGGATATGGAATATCATTGAACAAAACATAATCATAAAAATAAACATCGCAGTCAAAAAACTGATAAGCGAGCTACCCAAAATGGCTTTATCGAACTTTGATATAATGAGGTTTGCGAATGGAAATATTCCACATTTTCGGAGGGTTTATATGAAAGATGAATTACCCAAATACCCACTACATAATGAGTGTGGAATAATAAATTTAGCAGACTCATCATCAAAAGGAACACATTGGGTGGCTTATTACAAAAGAGGATTGGAAGCATATTATTTCGATAGTTTTGGAAATTTACAACCCTTCCTAGAAGTAGTCAGATATTTAGGAAAAAACATCAAGTATAATCATCAGCGTTTCCAGAGATTTGGGACTGTTAACTGTGGACACTTGTGTCTTCAATTTCTGATGCAACTAAAGCCGGTGTTGGATTCGTAAACACTGTACGTACTATTTACAAACACACTTGAGATTTTTAAAATGAACTTCATCACTTGAAGAACATTTTAGTCAAACTAAATAGAGATGGAAGGTGAAATTGTTTGTCCTTGTTCAGTATAAAATCAGTGAAGAAAAATAACATTGAGGAGGATCCCTTGATGACCGCCTTTAAGTCAAGGCGCTTAAAGAGGAAACTGCCATTAAAGATACCTAATAATCAAAAATTCAAAGTGCAGTCAGCTAAACGAGTGAAGGGTAAATTTGGTACAAACATAATGGTTGAGTTGGAGGACTTTAACGTTTTCCTCCCCTCAAGGTTTGATGACATTTATGACGATATCCTCAAACACTATGAAATAAAAAAAATATTATTTTTTAACAAAAACGGACAATGAGAATATTAATGTTAATTTAAAAATAAATTTATAATTTTTTTATTGTAATAAAAATTAAATAATATAAAATGTATCAAATTTAAATTTGTTATTTATTTCAATTCGTAATTGCTATCTTCATCAAATTTCAGCTTTAAAAAAATAAAATACAAAAAAAAAATAAATAAATAAATATTTTTTTTATTTGTGGGGGTATATGGGTATTTTATTTTCAGAATTCTGGTCCGGTTTTATAGACTGACCTATAAAACCAGGTCCGTTTACCAGACCTTGTCTATAAAACCAGGTCCGTTTACCAGACCTGATCTATAAAACCAGGTCTATTTACCAGCCCTGGTCTATAAAACCGGGTCCATTTACCAGACCTAGTCTATAAAACCAGGTCTATTTACCAGACCTGGTATGTAAAACCAGGTCCATTTACCAGACGTGGTCTATAAAACCAGGTCTATTTACCAGACCTGATCAATAAAACCAGGTATATATATATATAGATATATTCTCAGTATATAAACAACCACAAAACTATAATAACCGATTTAATTCTATCAAGTTTCATAATTTCAAATTTGAGTGCAACGAATAAAAATATTTTATCTCAATTGACTAAGAGTCGAGAGGCTTTAAAAAATTTTTTCGGAGATTCAGCAATTCAAAGGTCGTTACTTTTGGATTGGAGGAAACATTCAAGACTATTACTGAACCCTTACATAAACTTCTGAATGATAATAAAAAATTGCAATATATGATACCTAAACTAAACAAACCTATAGTCAAAAAAACAGCACTGATACCACATATGAAAAAGAAGAAACTTTAAGCATACAACGATGACGATGATGATGGACAATTCTATTCTCAACCAGCTATAGAGGATACATCATTTGTGTTACAAGATGAACCCACACCTAGCACATCAAGCAAGCTTCCGAGTCCTGCATACACACACTTCGAGTAGCGCACCATGAAGATAGCTCGAAAAATGTAAAGCTAAGTATTCCATCAAGAGAATTTACTTTAGAGGACGCAACATACACCAGCTTCAATATCAACTTTATCCTCACATCATGAAGAGACCCCAAAAAATGTAAATATCAGTGAACTGGCACGAGAATTTACATTGGATAAGACATATGGACCATACAAAAATGCAAGTGGGCAATTAATGTTGGGGAATAGCCTCATAAATGTTTCTAATAATAAGATTTAATTTGATGATGCTCAAAACTGGCAGCTTACTAGATAATTGAATTCATTAATATTCCATCAACATCCCGAAAATTATAATACAAGTGAATTAAGAATATATAGAAAAATTTTATTTAAAACTAGTGTATTCCGAAGAAATTTTCAACCAAATGGTCAAGTGAAAGGCACAAGGGCTCTCAAATATACAAAAATCATAAAACCGCATTTAGCTAAATCATCCACAGTTGAGTCTACACCCAAACGCTCCAAAGCAAGTGTATCCGGATCTGGGTTCATGACACTTGACATGAATAAGGCCAATTATGTGTTCTGGGATGATCCAAATGAGTTGGTTGAACGTCTACAACTCTTAATGGCCTCTCAATCAGCAGGAAATAGTAATCACACTAATGAAATTACATCAATAATTGAAACAGGCTCAAATTATACACTAAGTTAATCCATATATATTAGAGTGTCAACATTTAATTGTGTTTATAATCATCATGTCTGTTGACAAGTTTGGACACTATATAAATGATAAACAGAGCTCTAGTCATTTAAAACGATATGAGAAAACTTTATCTGGACTGTGAAAAGAAAATGGGGGTGTACCAAAAGAGAACACTGATATTGTTATCAAAGAGTATGTGGAGCGGGCCATAAAAGAGCTGCGAGAATCTCTAACAACAATGATTACACAACATCATGATGATCAAGATTATACACGAATGAGAGTCTCAATCACAGTCCATAGTACGAGATTGCGCAGTCTCGACAGAATTGTTGCAAAGATGCATGAAAAAATTACATATGATTTGAAACCCAAATAAAATTGTCAACATTATGAAAATTGGATTTGATTTACACAAACATCGCTAGCACCTTAATATGAGTAGATTAAGCATTATTAATGAATTACATGCTCCTTCCCGGAAGCATTTTATATGACGTAGAGTCATTACAAGGGGTATAAACGATTTGTGGACGTGGATTACCTAAGAATCTTCAAACAGACGATGGTAAAGAGTTCTTTAACACTCAATTTACGATATTGAGTATTCGCTATGGAATCAACCACTACTCAACATTTAGTACTCTAAAAGCCTCTATTGTTGAACGGTTCAACAGATGATTAAAAGAGCTCATGTGGCGGGAATTTAGCTTCAATGGAACATATAAATGGATTGATGTGTACAAAAAACTAATTAATGTTTACAATAACAGACCACATAGAACAATAAAAATTGCACCCATCAATGCATGTAGTGAGAATGAGAAACACGGGTAGCAAACTTAAAATGGGTGATAATGTGCGTATTAGTAAATACAAACATTTATTGAAAAGGGATATACACCCAACTGGACAACCAAAATATTTCGAATAAGTAAAGTACAAAATACTTATCCGACAACATACTTACTGGAAGTCTTGAATGGGATTCCAATTAAAGGAGGTTTCTACAAAGAAGAATTGAAAAAAACTAGTTTTCCCGATACTTATCTGGTAGAAAAAGTGCTGAAAAATAAAGGAAATAGAGCTCTTGTACGGTGGTTGGGTTTTCCAAAGATCGATGACAGTTGGGTTCGTAAAGCTGAAATTTTATAAAATTTGAAAGAGACACAACATTTTCTTTTTTCTTTTGAACAGTTTTTTTCTTAGATTTCTATTATACAATTTACAATTTTTAATAAATTTTAATATTATACAGATGATGACATTGTTTTAATTTATGATTTTTATTATTATTATTATTATTATTATTATTATTATTATTATTATTATTATTATTATTATTATTATTATTATTATTATTATTACTATTATTATTATTATTGCTATTATTATTATTATTATTATTATTACTATTATTACATTTTATTTATATCTATTCTTTTTGTTAATATTATCTAATAAAACAGAATGTAATAGTAGCTCGCCCTCATAAATTGATATAGCATTTTCGTTGCTTGCCAATTTGTTTTTAGCCTATTTATTTTACTAGAATTACTGTGAATATTCTTTAGCAAACTAATTTGGCTGTGCCTAATATTTGATTGTGTTTCTAGAGTTGCTATTGATTCTTCTATTTCTTTATGAATGGTAATATAATGACCAATAGCTAGAGTTGAAACTCCATCTTCACAAATAATACGTTTATCAATCTTGCTGTCTAGTGTAGTTTTTGTTATTTTTATTGTACTAATCTTCTAGTCTTAAAGATTAGCATGCTATGACGCTCCTGCTGTCCTGCTGTAAACAATTTTTATAACCTTCAAAGGTTATTTTTTGAAGGCAACTCCTTTTGACCCCTTTATTTTTTTTGAAAGATGTATCCTTATTTCTATCACAATTTTCACTCTTATTCTATGGTCATTGGTCTACCATGTAGCTCATCTTTAAAGAAGCCCAAACGCTTCTTATTACATTGTTTGAAATTTTAGATGGAGACAACTCATTCGAATATTCAGATGTGTCGAATTTGAATTCGACATCATCCCGGATTTCTTCATAGAAATCATTGGATTTAATCGAATAAATAAATGAGTCAGTACCCATATAATAATTTGAGGGCTTCCTTAAATTTTGGCTTCTATAATCATAATGGAAGTCATACATTTTGAATTTTGATAACTTCAAAACGACAAAGCCCAAATAAAATGGTTTATCACAAATATTGTGTAACCTTTTCATTTGAATTGCAAACATGTTTTCGTTAAATTTTGTAGCACTATGAAAATTGGATCTAGAATAAGGTCTCAGGCACATAATTTAGGTCGCCCGCCTTGTGGGCCTACACCTGGAGCATCCCACTCTGTCACAATACGGACATTTACCCTCTTTTCGTAATTTTCCATGGTTTTCCCATAGACAGCATTATTCAATAGCTTAAAAAAATCTTTTCCAAATGTATTTTTTGCTCTAGTCCTATGCTCTGTATTAATATCTATGTATTTTTTAAGCCAGGCTTTCTGCTTAAATTCTAGAATGGAATGTATATTTTTCAACTTCAAGCCGTGCTTCAGACATTGTTGAGATCGTGCTTCAGACACGGAGATCGGCTATTAGTTTTTGATTTTTCGACTTTGACGATGGGAGCTTATTGGCTGGACAGAATGGGAGGTCATTATGGATATCGTGTAGAGAGTATGGATACTCCAAGTAACCCTCAAATTTATATCCATACTCGCTATTCCCACAAATTTTATTGATATCAAATGTTTTTATATGCTCCTGCTCTAACCATTTGAACTCACCATCAGGCAGGGGTTCAGGGGTTTAAGGTATTTGAGGTTTGCTTTTGTATGTTATGACTACATTGTACTAGCCCGCATCGAATTCCACACTGAATATATCTAATCATATCAATATCTCTGTAGTCTTCATAGCTTCCCACGATATGCCGGGAGTTTTAAAATAATGTACTGGATTTAGTTGATAGATACTCGAGCAAATTACTATAAAGTTTTCGATAACATCTGTTAACAATAAAACATCCGTTTTCAAATACATCTCCATACATTACAGGCACGGGCATAAGCAGCCTCAGAACATTCTGATTCCGATAAAGAGTTATAGAACATTTCCCTTGGTGGAAGAGAAGTTTCCTTTCCATTGAAGCTAGATATCCGTAGGGGAATACACCTGTCCTAAAAAGAAGGACAAAATCTACCTTATTGGTATATTGAGATCGTAGCACACTCAAATTATCCTCATAGATTCCCTTCAAGGGTGTCTAGACTAGAGGGCATGAAACGAATTGTGTCTAAAAATCGGATTTCTAAAGTATTTTCCCCGACTGGAATTCAATTTGAAATTGAAATGTGTAATTCTTTATTAAGTTGGATGACTTTTATTTCCCCTTCAATTTCCCCGAGCTCTTTGACGAAGAGATGGGAATCGTTTTTGGAAAAGTGTGAAAAACACTGGAATGAAATTGGCTGTCTTTAACTTTAAGTCGCACGAACTATGTGCAGAGCCTCTGTATTGCCCATTGATCTTGTGGTCCAATTGTCTCATTGTTTCATTGTTTCATTATTTCATTGTTTCATTGTTTCATTGTTTCATTGTTTCATTGTTTCATTGTTTCATTGTTTCATTGTTTCATTGTTTCATTGTTTCATTGTTTCATTGTTTCATTGTTTCATTGTTTCATTGTTTCATTGTTTCATTGTTTCATTGTTTCATTGTTTCATTGTTTCATTGTTTCATTGTTTCATTGTTTCATTGTTTCATTGTTTCATTGTTTCATTGTTTCATTGTTTCATTGTTTCATTGTTTCATTGTTTCATTGTTTCATTGTTTCATTGTTTCATTGTTTCATTGTTTCATTGTTTCATTGTTTCATTGTTTCATTGTTTCATTGTTTCATTGTTTCATTGTTTCATTGTTTCATTGTTTCATTGTTTCATTGTTTCATTGTGTCATTGTGTCATTGTGTCATTGTGTCATTGTGTCATTGTTTCATTGTTTCATTGTGTCATTGTTTCATTGTGTCATTGTGTCATTGTGTCATTGTGTCATTGTGTCATTGTGTCATTGTGTCATTGTGTCATTGTGTCATTGTGTCAGTGTGTCATTGTGTCATTGTGTCATTGTGTCATTGTGTCATTGTGTCATTGTGTCATTGTGTCATTGTGTCATTGTGTCATTGTGTCATTGTGTCATTGTGTCATTGTGTCACTGTGTCACTGTGTCATTGTGTCATTGTGTCATTGTGTCATTGTTTCATTGTGTCATTGTTTCATTGTTTCATTGCTTCATTGTTTCATTGTTTCATTGTTTCATTGTTTCATTGTTTTATTGTTTCATTGTTTCATTGTTTCATTGTTTCATTGTTTCATTGTTTCATTGTTTCATTGTTTCATTGTTTCATTGTTTCATTGTTTCATTGTTTCATTGTTTCATTGTTTCATTGTTTCATTGTTTCATTGTTTCATTGTTTCATTGTTTCAGTGTTTCATTGTTTCATTGTTTCATTGTTTCATTGTTTCATTGTTTCATTGTTTCATTGTTTCATTGTTTCATTGTGTCATTGTGTCATTGTGTCATTGTGTCATTGTGTCATTGTGTCATTGTGTCATTGTTTCATTGTTTCATTGTTTCATTGTTTCATTGTTTCATTGTTTCATTGTTTCATTGTTTCATTGTTTCATTGTTTCATTGTTTCATTGTTTCATTGTTTCATTGTTTCATTGTTTCATTGTTTCATTGTTTCATTGTTTCATTGTTTCATTGTTTCATTGTTTCATTGTTTCATTGTTTCATTGTTTCATTGTTTCATTGTTTCATTGTTTCATTGTTTCATTGTTTCATTGTTTCATTGTTTCATTGTTTCATTGTTTCATTGTTTCTTTGTTTCATTGTTTCATTGTTTCATTGTTTCATTGTTTCATTGATTCATTGTTTCATTGTTTCATTGTTTCATTGTTTCATTGTTTCATTGTTTCATTGTTTCATTGTTTCATTGTTTCATTGTTTCATTGTTTCATTGTTTCATTGTTTCATTGTTTCATTGTTTCATTGTTTCATTGTTCATTGTTTCATTGTTTCATTGTTTCATTGTTTCATTGTTTCATTGTTTCATTGTTTCATTGTTTCATTGTTTCATTGTTTCATTGTTCCATTGTTCCATTGCTTCATTGTTTCATTGTTTCATTGTTTCATTGTTTCATTATCTCATTGTTTATCATTGCTTCATTGTTTCATTATTTCATTATTTCATTATTTCATTGTTTCATATTGATTCATTATCTCAATGTTTATCATTGTTTCATTATCTCATTGTTTATCATTGTTTCATTATCTCATTGTTTATCATTGTCCCATAATCTCATTTTTTATCATTATCTCATTGTTTCGATGATTATCATTATTTCATTATCTCATTGTTTATCATTATCTTATTGTTTATCATTATCTCATAATCACATTGTATCATTATCTCATTAACTCATTGTATCATTAACTCATTGTATCATTATATCATTATATCATTATATCATTATATCATTATATCATTATATCATTATATCATTATATCATTATATCATTATATCATTATATCATTATATCATTATATCATTATATCATTATATCATTATATCATTATATCATTATATCATTATATCATTATATCATTATATCATTATATCATTATATCATTATATCATTATATCATTATATCATTATATCATTATATCATTATATCATTATATCATTATATCATTATATCATTATATCATTATATCATTATATCATTATATCATTATATCATTATATCATTATATCATTATATCATTATATCATTATATCATTATATCATAATATCATTATATCATTATATCATTATATCATTATAACATTATATCATTATATCATTATATCATTATATCATTATATCATTATATCATTATATCATTATATCATTATATCATTATATCATTATATCATTATATCATTATATGATTATATCATTATATCATTATATCATTATATCATTATATCATTATTTCATTATATCATTATATCATTATATCATTATATCATTATATCATTATATCATTATATCATTATATCATTATATCATTATATCATTATATCATTATATCATTATATCATTATCTCATTGTATCACTGTGTCATTGTATCATTGTATCATTGTATCATTGTATCAATGTATCATTGTATCATTGTATCATTGTATCATTGTATCATTGTATCATTGTATCATTGTATCATTGTATCATTGTATCATTGTATCATTGTATCATTGTATCATTGTATCATTGTATCATTGTATCATTGTATCATTGTATCATTTTATCATTGTATCATTGTATCATTGTATCATTGTATCATTGTATCATTGTATCATTGTATCATTGTATCATTGTATCATTGTATCATTGTATCATTGTTGATTTTTTTCATTTTATCATTGTATCATTGTTGATTTTTTGTATCATTATATCATTGTTTATCATTGTTTCATTGTTTATCATTGTGTCATTGTTTATCATTGTTTCATTGTTTCATTGTTTCATTGTTTCATTGTTTATCATTGTTTCGTTGCTTATCATTGTTTCATTGCTTATCGTTCTTTCATTATCTCATTGTTTCATTATTTTCTTTTTCTTTTTGTTTATCATTGTTCCATTGTTCCATTGTTCCATTGTTCCATTGTTCCATTGTTCCATTGTTCCCTTGCTCCCATGTTCCCTTGTTCCTTTTTTCCCCTGTTTCATTGTTTTATTGTTTCATTTATCATTGTTTATCATTGTTTATCATTGTTTATCATTGTTTATCATTGTTTATCATTGTTTCATTGTTTCATTGTTTCATTGTTATATTGTTTTATTGTTTTATTGTTTTATTGTTTCATTGTTTCATTGTTTCATTGTTTCATTGTTCCATTGTTCCATTTTTCCATTTTTTCATTGTTTCATTGTTTCATTGTTTCATTGTTTCATTGTTTCATTGTTCCATTGTTCTATTGTCCCATTGTTCCATTGTTCCATTGTTCCATTGTTCCATTGTTCCATTGTTCCATTTTTCCATTGTTCCATTGTTCCATTGTTCCATTGTTCCATTGTTCCATTGTTCCATTGTTCCATTGTTCCATTGTTCCAATGTTTTATTGTTTCATTGTATCATTGTATTATTGTATCATTGTACTATTGTATCATTGTTTCATTGTTTCATTATCTCATTGTTTCATTACATTTTTGTTTATCATTGTTCGATTGTTCCATTGTCCCTTGTTTCATTGTTTCATTGTTTCATTGTTTCATTGTTTCGTTGTTTCATTGTTTCATTGTTTCATTGTTTCATTGTTTCATTGTTTCATTGTTTCATTGTTTCATTGTTTCATTGTTTCATTGTTTCATTGTTTCATTGTTTCATTGTTTCATTGTTTCATTGTTTCATTGTTTCATTGTTTCATTGTTTCATTGTTTCATTGTTTCATTATTTCATTATTTCATTATTTCATTGTTCATTTCATTGTTTCATTGTTTCATTGTTTCATTGTTTCATTGTTTCATTGTTTCATTGTTTCATTGTTTCATTGTTTCATTGTTTCATTGTTTCATTGTTTCATTGTTTCATTGTTTCATTGTTTCATTGTTTCATTGTTTCATTGTTTCATTGTTTCATTGTTTCATTTTTTCATTGTTTCATTGTTTCATTGTTTCATTGTTTCATTGTTTCATTGTTTCATTGTTTCATTGTTTCATTGTTTCATTGTTTCATTGTTTCATTGTTTTATTGTTTTATTGTTTTATTGTTTTATTGTTATATTGTTATATTGTTATATTGTTATATTGTTTTATTGTTACATTGTTACATTGTTACATTGTTACATTGTTACATTGTTACATTGTTACATTGTTACATTGTTACATTGTTACATTGTTACATTGTTACATTGTTACATTGTTACATTGTTACATTGTTACATTGTTACATTGTTACATTGTTACATTGTTACATTGTTACATTGTTACATTGTTACATTGTTACATTGTTACATTGTTACATTGTTACATTGTTACATTGTTACATTGTTACATTGTTACATTGTTACATTGTTACATTGTTACATTGTTACATTGTTACATTGTTACATTGTTACATTGTTACATTGTTACATTGTTACATTGTTACATTATTACATTGTTAAATTGTTGTATTGTTACATTGTTACATTGTTACATTGTTACATTGTTACATTGCTACATTGCTACATTGTTACGTTGTTACATTGTTACAGTGTTACAGTGTTACATTTTTTCATTGTTACATTGTTACATTGTTACATTGTTACATTGTTTCATTGTTTCATTGTTTCATTGTTTCATTGTTTCATTGTTTCATTGTTTCATTGTTTCATTGTTTCATTGTTTCATTGTTTCATTGTTTCATTGTTTCATTGTTTCATTGTTTCATTGTTCCATTGCTTCATTGTTTCATTGTTTCATTGTTTCATTGTTTCATTATCTCATTGTTTATCATTGCTTCATTGTTTCATTATTTCATTATTTCATTATTTCATTGTTTCATATTGATTCATTATCTCAATGTTTATCATTGTTTCATTATCTCATTGTTTATCATTGTTTCATTATCTCATTGTTTATCATTGTCCCATAATCTCATTTTTTATCATTATCTCATTGTTTCGATGATTATCATTATTTCATTATCTCATTGTTTATCAATATCTTATTGTTTATCATTATCTCATAATCACATTGTATCATTATATCATTATATCATTATATCATTATATCATTATATCATTATATCATTATATCATTATATCATTATATCATTATATCATTATATCATTATATCATTATATCATTATATCATTATATCATTATATCATTATATCATTATATCATTATATCATTATATCATTATATCATTATATCATTATATCATTATATCATTATATCATTATATCATTATATCATTATATCATTATATCATTATATCATTATATCATTATATCATTATATCATTATATCATTATATCATTATATCATTATATCATTATATCATTATATCATTATATCATTATATCATTATATCATTATATCATTATATCATTATATCATTATATCATTATATCATTATATCATTATATCATTAAATCATTATATCATTATATCATTATATCATTATATCATTATATCATTATATCATTATATCATTATATCATTGTATCATTGTATCAATGTATCATTGTATCATTGTATCATTGTATCATTGTATCATTGTATCATTGTATCATTATATCATTATATCATTATATCATTATATCATTATATCATTATATCATTATATCATTATATCATTATATCATTATATCATTATATCATTATATCATTATATCATTATATCATTATATCATTATATCATTATATCATTATATCATTATATCATTGTATCACTGTGTCATTGTATCATTGTATCATTGTATCATTGTATCATTGTATCATTGTATCATTGTATCATTGTATCATTGTATCATTGTATCATTGTATCATTGTATCATTGTATCATTGTAATATTGTATCATTGTATCATTGTATCATTGTATCTATTTATCATTGTATCATTGTATCATTGTTGATTTTTTGTATCATTATATCATTGTTTATCATTGTTTCATTGTTTATCATTGTGTCATTGTTTATCATTGTTTCATTGTTTCATTGTTTATCATTGTTTCGTTGCTTATCATTGTTTCATTGCTTATCGTTGTTTCATTATCTCATTGTTTCATTATCTTTTTGTTTATCATTGTTCCATTGTTCCATTGTTCCATTGTTCCATTGTTCCCTTGTTCCCATGTTCCCTTGTTCCTTTGTTCCCTTGTTTCATTGTTTCATTGTTTCATTGTTTCATTTATCATTGTTTATCATTGTTTATCATTGTTTATCATTGTTTATCATTGTTTATCATTGTTTATCATTGTTTATCATTGTTTATCATTGTTTATCATTGTTTATCATTGTTTATCATTGTTTCATTGTTTCATTGTTTCATTGTTTCATTGTTTCATTGTTTTATTGTTTTATTGTTTTATTGTTTTATTGTTTTATTGTTTTATTGTTTCATTGTTTCATTGTTTCATTGTTTCATTGTTTTATTGTTTCATTGTTTCATTGTTTCATTGTTTCATTGTTTCATTGTTTCATTGTTTGATTGTTTGTTTGTTTCATTGTTTCATTGTTTCATTGTTTCATTGTTTCATTGTTTCATTGTTTCATTGTTTCATTGTTTCATTGTTTCATTGTTTCATTGTTTCATTGTTTCATTGTTTCATTGTTTCATTGTTTCATTGTTTCATTGTTTCATTGTTTCATTGTTTCATTGTTTCATTGTTTCATTTTTTATCATTGTTTCATTGTTTATCATTGTTTCATTATCTCATTGCTTCATTATCTCATTGTTTAATTGTTTCATTGTTTATCATTGTTTCATTGTTTATCCTTGTTTCATTGTTTATCATTGTTTCATTATCCCATTGTTTCATTATCTCATTGTTTAATTGTTTCATTATCTTATTGCTTATCATTGTTTCATTATCTCATTGCTTATCATCGTTTCATTATCTCATTGTTTATCATTGTTTCATTGTTTATCATTGTTTCATTGTTTATCATTGTTTCATTATCTCGTTGTTTCATTATCTTATTGTATAATTGTTTCATTGTTTCATTGTTTATCATTGTTTCATTGTTTATCCTTGTTTCATTGTTTATCATTGTTTCATTATCCCGTTGTTTCATTATCTCATTGAATCATTGTATTATTTTATCACTGTATCATTGTATCATTGTATCATTGTATCATTGTATCATTGTATCATTGTATCATTGTATCATTGTATCATTGTATCATTGTATCATTGTATCATTGTATCATTGTATCATTGTATCATTGTATCATTGTATCAATGTATCACTGTATCATTGTATCATTGTATCATTCTATCATTGTATCATTGTATCATTGTATCATAGTATCATAGTATCATTGTATTATTGTATCATTGTATCATTGTATCATTGTATCATTGTATCATTGTATCATTATATCATTGTATCATTGTATCAATGTATCATTGTATCATTGTATCATTGTATCATTGTATCATTGTATCATTATATCATTGTATCATTGTATCATTGTATCATTGTATCATTGTATCATTGTATCATTGTATCATTGTATCATTGTATCATTGTATCATTGTATCATTGTATCATTGTATCATTGTATCATTGTATCATTGTATCATTGTATCATTATATCATTATATCATTGTTTATTATTGTTTCATTGTTTATCATTGTGTCATTGTTTATCATTGTTTATCATTGTTTATTATTGTTTCATTGTTTATAATTGTGTCATTGTTTATCATTGTTTATCATTGTTTCATTTCTTATCATTGTTTCATTGCTTATCATTGTTTCATTGCTTATCATTGTTTCATAATCTCATTGTTTCATTATCTTTTTGTTTATCATTGTTCCCTTGTTCTCTTGTTTCATTGTTTCATTGTTTCATTGTTTATCATTCTTTCATTGTTTATCATTGTTTCATTGTTTATCATTGTTTCATTGCTTATCGTTTCATTGCTTATCATTGTTTCATTGCTTATCATTGTTTCATTGCTTATCGTTTCATTGCTTATCATTGTTTCATTATCTCATTGATTATCATTGTTTATCATTGTTTATCATTGTTTATCATTGTTTATCATTGTTTATCATTGTTTATCATTATTTATCATTGTTTATCATTGTTTATCATTGTTTATCATTGTTTATCATTGTTTATCATTGTTTGTCATTGTTTATCATTGTTTATTATTGTTTATCATTGTTTATCATTGTTTATCATTGTTTATTATTGTTTATCATTGTTTATCATTGTTTATTTGTTTCATTGTTTCATTGTTTCATTGTTTCATTGTTTCATTGTTTCATTGTTTCATTGTTTCATTGTTTCATTGTTTCATTGTTTCATTGTTCCATTACTTCATTGTTTCATTGTTTCATTGTTTCATTGTTTCATTGTTTCATTGTTTCATTGTTTCATTGTTTCATTGTTTCATTGTTTCATTGTTTCATTGTTTCATTGTTTCATTGCTTCATTGTTTCATTGTTTCATTGTTTCATTGTTTTATTGTTTTATTGTTTTATTGTTTTATTGTTTTATTGTTACATTGTTTTATTGTTACATTGTTACATTGTTACATTGTTACATTGTTACATTGTTACATTGTTACATTGTTACATTGTTACATTGTTACATTGTTACATTGTTACATTGTTACATTGTTACATTGTTACATTGTTACATTGTTACATTGTTACATTGTTACATTGTTACATTGTTACATTGTTACATTGTTACATTGTTACATTGTTACATTGTTACATTGTTACATTGTTACATTGTTACATTGTTACATTGTTACATAGTTACATTGTTACATTGTTACATTGTTACATTGTTTCATTGTTTCATTGTTTCATTGTTTCATTGTTTCATTGTTTCATTGTTTTATTGTTTCATTGTTTCATTGTTTCATTGTTTCATTGTTTCATTGTTTCATTGTTTCATTGTTTCATTGTTTCATTGTTTCATTGTTTCATTGTTTCATTGTTTCATTGTTTCATTGTTTCATTGCTTCATTGTTTCATTGTTTCATTGTTTATCATTGTTTCATTGTTTATTATTGTTTCATTGTTTCATTGTCTCATTGCTTATCATTGCTTCATTGTTTTATTATCTTTGTTTCATTGTTTATCATTGTTTCATAGCTTATCATTGTTTCATTATCTCATTGTTTATCATTGCTTCATTGTTTCATTATTTCATTATTTCATTGTTTCATATTGATTCATTATCTCAATGTTTATCATTGTTTCATATTGATTCATTATCTCAATGTTTATCATTGTTTCATTATCTCATTGTTTATCATTGTTTCATTATCTCATTGTTTATCATTGTCCCATAATCTCATTTTTTATCATTATCTCATTGTTTCGATGATTATCATTATTTCATTATCTCATTGTTTATCATTATCTTATTGTTTATCATTATCTCATAATCACATTGTATCATTATCTCATTAACTCATTGTATCATTAACTCATTGTATCATTATATCATTATATCATTATATCATTATATCATTATATCATTATATCATTATATCATTATATCATTATATCATATCATTATATCATTATATCATTATATCATTATATCATTATATCATTATATCATTATATCATTATATCATTATATCATTATATCATTATATCATTATATCATTATATCATTATATCATTATATCATTATATCATTATATCATTATATCATTATATCATTATATCATTATATCATTATATCATTATATCATTATATCATTATATCATTATATCATTATATCATTATATCATTATCTCATTGTATCACTGTGTCATTGTATCATTGTATCATTGTATCATTGTATCATTGTATCATTGTATCATTGTATCATTGTATCATTGTATCATTGTATCATTGTATCATTGTATCATTGTATCATTGTATCATTGTATCATTGTATCATAGTATCATTGTATCATTGTATCATTGTATCATTGTATCATTGTATCATTGTATCATTGTATCATTGTATCATTTTATCATTTTATCATTGTATCATTGTATCATTGTTGATTTTTTGTATCATTATATCATTGTTTATCATTGTTTCATTGTTTATCATTGTGTCATTGTTTATCATTGTTTCATTGTTTCATTGTTTATCATTGTTTCGTTGCTTATCATTGTTTCATTGCTTATCGTTGTTTCATTATCTCATTGTTTCATTATCTTTTTGTTTATCATTGTTCCATTGTTCCATTGTTCCATTGTTCCATTGTTCCCTTGTTCCCATGTTCCCTTGTTCCTTTGTTCCCTTGTTTCATTGTTTCATTTATCATTGTTTATCATTGTTTATCATTGTTTATCATTGTTTATCATTGTTTATCATTGTTTATCATTGTTTATCATTGTTTATCATTGTTTATCATTGTTTATCATTGTTTATCATTGTTTATCATTGTTTATCATTGTTTCATTGTTTCATTGTTTCATTGTTTCATTGTTTCATTGTTTTATTGTTTTATTGTTTTATTGTTTTATTGTTTTATTGTTTCATTGTTTCATTGTTTCATTGTTTCATTGTTTTATTGTTTCATTGTTTCATTGTTTCATTGTTTCATTGTTTCATTGTTTCATTGTTTGATTGTTTGTTTGTTTCATTGTTTCATTGTTTCATTGTTTCATTGTTTCATTGTTTCATTGTTTCATTGTTTCAATGTTTCATTGTTTCATTGTTTCATTGTTTCATTGTTTCATTGTTTCATTGTTTCATTGTTTCATTGTTTCATTGTTTCATTGTTTCATTGTTTCATTGTTTCATTGTTTCATTGTTTCATTGTTTCATTGTTTCATTTTTTATCATTGTTTCATTGTTTATCATTGTTTCATTATCTCATTGCTTCATTATCTCATTGTTTAATTGTTTCATTGTTTATCATTGTTTCATTGTTTATCCTTGTTTCATTGTTTATCATTGTTTCATTATCCCATTGTTTCATTATCTCATTGTTTAATTGTTTCATTATCTTATTGCTTATCATTGTTTCATTATCTCATTGCTTATCATCGTTTCATTATCTCATTGTTTATCATTGTTTCATTGTTTATCATTGTTTCATTGTTTATCATTGTTTCATTATCTCGTTGTTTCATTATCTTATTGTATAATTGTTTCATTGTTTCATTGTTTATCATTGTTTCATTGTTTATCCTTGTTTCATTGTTTATCATTGTTTCATTATCCCGTTGTTTCATTATCTCATTGAATCATTGTATTATTTTATCACTGTATCATTGTATCATTGTATCATTGTATCATTGTATCATTGTATCATTGTATCATTGTATCATTGTATCATTGTATCATTGTATCATTGTATCATTGTATCATTGTATCATTGTATCATTGTATCATTGTATCATTGTATCATTGTATCATTGTATCAATGTATCACTGTATCATTGTATCATTGTATCATTCTATCATTGTATCATTGTATCATTGTATCATAGTATCATAGTATCATTGTATTATTGTATCATTGTATCATTGTATCATTGTATCATTGTATCATTGTATCATTGTATCATTGTATCAATGTATCATTGTATCATTGTATCATTGTATCATTGTATCATTGTATCATTATATCATTGTATCATTGTATCATTGTATCATTGTATCATTGTATCATTGTATCATTGTATCATTGTATCATTGTATCATTGTATCATTGTATCATTGTATCATTGTATCATTGTATCATTGTATCATTGTATCATTGTATCATTATATCATTATATCATTGTTTATTATTGTTTCATTGTTTATCATTGTGTCATTGTTTATCATTGTTTATCATTGTTTATTATTGTTTCATTGTTTATCATTGTGTCATTGTTTATCATTGTTTATCATTGTTTCATTTCTTATCATTGTTTCATTGCTTATCATTGTTTCATTGCTTATCATTGTTTCATAATCTCATTGTTTCATTATCTTTTTGTTTATCATTGTTCCCTTGTTCTCTTGTTTCATTGTTTCATTGTTTCATTGTTTATCATTCTTTCATTGTTTATCATTGTTTCATTGTTTATCATTGTTTCATTGCTTATCGTTTCATTGCTTATCATTGTTTCATTGCTTATCATTGTTTCATTGCTTATCATTGTTTCATTGCTTATCGTTTCATTGCTTATCATTGTTTCATTATCTCATTGATTATCATTGTTTATCATTGTTTATCATTGTTTATCATTGTTTATCATTGTTTATCATTGTTTATCATTATTTATCATTGTTTATCATTGTTTATCATTGTTTATCATTGTTTATCATTGTTTATCATTGTTTGTCATTGTTTATCATTGTTTATTATTGTTTATCATTGTTTATCATTGTTTATCATTGTTTATCATTGTTTATTATTGTTTATCATTGTTTATCATTGTTTATTTGTTTCATTGTTTCATTGTTTCATTGTTTCATTGTTTCATTGTTTCATTGTTTCATTGTTTCATTGTTTCATTGTTTCATTGTTTCATTGTTTCATTGTTTCATTGTTCCATTACTTCATTGTTTCATTGTTTCATTGTTTCATTGTTTCATTGTTTCATTGTTTCATTGTTTCATTGTTTCATTGTTTCATTGTTTCATTGCTTCATTGTTTCATTGTTTCATTGTTTCATTGTTTCATTGTTTTATTGTTTTATTGTTTTATTGTTTTATTGTTTTATTGTTTTATTGTTTTATTGTTACATTGTTACATTGTTACATTGTTACATTGTTACATTGTTACATTGTTACATTGTTACATTGTTACATTGTTACATTGTTACATTGTTACATTGTTACATTGTTACATTGTTACATTGTTACATTGTTACATTGTTACATTGTTACATTGTTACATTGTTACATTGTTACATTGTTACATTGTTACATTGTTACATTGTTACATTGTTACATTGTTACATTGTTACATTGTTACATTGTTACATTGTTACATTGTTACATTGTTACATTGTTACATTGTTACATTGTTACATTGTTACATTGTTACATTGTTACATTGTTACATTGTTACATTGTTACATTGTTACATTGTTACATTGTTACATTGTTACATTGTTACATTGCTACATTGCTACATTGTTACATTGTTACAGTGTTACATTGTTACATTGTTACATTGTTACATTGTTACATTGTTACATTGTTTCATTGTTTCATTGTTTCATTGTTTCATTGTTTCATTGTTTCATTGTTTTATTGTTTCATTGTTTCATTGTTTCATTGTTTCATTGTTTCATTGTTTCATTGTTTCATTGTTTCATTGTTTCATTGTTTCATTGTTTCATTGTTTCATTGTTTCATTGTTTCATTGTTTCATTGTTTCATTGTTTCATTGTTTCATTGTTTCATTGTTTCATTGTTTCATTGCTTCATTGTTTCATTGTTTCATTGTTTATCATTGTTTCATTGTTTATCATTGTTTCATTGTTTCATTATCTCATTGCTTATCATTGCTTCATTGTTTTATTATCTTTGTTTCATTGTTTATCATTGTTTCATAGCTTATCATTGTTTCATTATCTCATTGTTTATCATTGCTTCATTGTTTCATTATTTCATTATTTCATTGTTTCATATTGATTCATTATCTCAATGTTTATCATTGTTTCATATTGATTCATTATCTCAATGTTTATCATTGGTTCATTATCTCATTGTTTATCTTTGTTTCATTATCTCATTGTTTATCATTGTCCCATAATCTCATTTTTTATCATTATCTCATTGTTTCGATGATTATCATTATTTCATTATCTCATTGTTTATCATTATCTTATTGTTTATCATTATCTCATAATCACATTGTATCATTATCTCATTAACTCATTGTATCATTAACTCATTGTATCATTATATCATTATATCATTATATCATTATATCATTATATCATATCATTATATCATTATATCATTATATCATTATATCATTATATCATTATATCATTATATCATTATATCATTATATCATTATATCATTATATCATTATATCATTATATCATTATATCATTATATCATTATATCATTATATCATTATATCATTATATCATTATATCATTATATCATTATATCATTATATCATTATATCATTATATCATTATATCATTATCTCATTGTATCACTGTGTCATTGTATCATTGTATCATTGTATCATTGTATCATTGTATCATTGTATCATTGTATCATTGTATCATTGTATCATTGTATCATTGTATCATTGTATCATTGTATCATTGTATCATTGTATCATTGTATCATTGTATCATTGTATCATTGTATCATTGTATCATTGTATCATTGTATCATTGTATCATTGTATCATTGTATCATTGTATCATTGTATCATTTTATCATTGTATCATTGTATCATTGTATCATTGTTGATTTTTTGTATCATTGTTTCATTGTTTATCATTGTGTCATTGTTTATCATTGTTTCATTGTTTCATTGTTTATCATTGTTTCGTTGCTTATCATTGTTTCATTGCTTATCGTTGTTTCATTATCTCATTGTTTCATTATCTTTTTGTTTATCATTGTTCCATTGTTCCATTGTTCCATTGTTCCATTGTTCCATTGTTCCCTTGTTCCTTTGTTCCCTTGTTTCATTGTTTCATTGTTTCATTTATCATTGTTTATCATTGTTTATCATTGTTTATCATTGTTTATCATTGTTTATCATTGTTTATCATTGTTTATCATTGTTTATCATTGTTTATCATTGTTTATCATTGTTTATCATTGTTTATCATTGTTTATCATTGTTTATCATTGTTTATCATTGTTTATCATTGTTTATCATTGTTTATCATTGTTTATCATTGTTTATCATTGTTTCATTGTTTCATTGTTTCATTGTTTCATTGTTTTATTGTTTTATTGTTTTATTGTTTTATTGTTTTATTGTTTTATTGTTTCATTGTTTCATTGTTTCATTGTTTTATTGTTTTATTGTTTCATTGTTTCATTGTTTCATTGTTTCATTGTTTCATTGTTTGATTGTTTGTTTGTTTCATTGTTTCATTGTTTCATTGTTTCATTGTTTCATTGTTTCATTGTTTCATTGTTTTATTGTTTCATTGTTTCATTGTTTCATTGTTTCATTGTTTCATTGTTTCATTTTTTATCATTGTTTCATTGTTTATCATTGTTTCATTATCTCATTGCTTCATTATCTCATTGTTTAATTGTTTCATTGTTTATCATTGTTTCATTGTTTATCCTTGTTTCATTGTTTATCATTGTTTCATTATCCCATTGTTTCATTATCTCATTGTTTAATTGTTTCATTATCTTATTGCTTATCATTGTTTCATTATCTCATTGCTTATCATCTTTTCATTATCTCATTGTTTATCATTGTTTCATTGTTTATCATTGTTTCATTGTTTATCATTGTTTCATTATCTCGTTGTTTCATTATCTTATTGTATAATTGTTTCATTGTTTCATTGTTTATCATTGTTTCATTGTTTATCCTTGTTTCATTGTTTATCATTGTTTCATTATCCCGTTGTTTCATTATCTCATTGAATCATTGTATTATTTTATCACTGTATCATTGTATCATTGTATCATTGTATCATTGTATCATTGTATCATTGTATCATTGTATCATTGTATCATTGTATCATTGTATCATTATATTATCATTGTTTCAATGCTTATCATTGTTTCATTATCTCATTGTTTATCATTATTTATCATTATTTATCATTGTTTATCGTTGTTTATCATTGTTTATCATTGTTTATCATTGTTTATCATTGTTTATCATTGTTTATCATTGTTTATCATAGTTTATCATTGTTTCATAGTTTCATAGTTTCATTTTCATTGTTTCATTGTTTCATTGTTTCATTGTTTCATTGTTTCATTGTTTGATTGTTTGTTTGTTTCATTGTTTCATTGTTTCATTGTTTCATTGTTTCATTGTTTCATTGTTTCATTGTTTCATTGTTTCATTGTTTCATTGTTTCATTGTTTCATTGTTTCATTGTTTCATTGTTTCATTTTTTATCATTGTTTCATTGTTTATCATTGTTTCATTATCTCATTGCTTCATTATCTCATTGTTTAATTGTTTCATTCTTTATCATTGTTTCATTGTTTCATTGTTTATCCTTGTTTCATTGTTTATCATTGTTTCATTATCCCATTGTTTCATTATCTCATTGTTTAATTGTTTCATTATCTTATTGCTTATCATTGTTTCATTATCTCATTGCTTATCATTGTTTCATTATCTCATTGTTTATCATTGTTTCATTGTTTCATTGTTTATCCTTGTTTCATTGTTTATCATTGTTTCATTATCCCATTGTTTCATTATCTCATTGTTTAATTGTTTCATTATCTTATTGCTTATCATTGTTTCATTATCTCATTGCTTATCATTGTTTCATTATCTCATTGTTTATCATTGTTTCATTGTTTATCATTGTTTCATTGTTTATCATTGTTTCATTATCTCGTTGTTTCATTATCTTATTTTGTTTCATTGTTTCATTGTTTCATTGTTTCATTGTTTCATTGTTTCATTGTTTCATTGTTTCATTGTTTCATTGTTTCATTGTTTCATTGTTTCATTGTTTCATTGTCTCATTGCTTCATAGTTTTATTGTTTCATTGTTTCATTGTTTATCATTGTTTCATTGCTTCATTGTTTCATTGTTTCATTGTTTATCATTGTTTCATTGTTTCATTGTTTCATTGTTTCATTGTTTCATTGTTTCATTGTTTCATTGTTTCATTGTTTCATTGTTTCATTGTTTCATTGTTTCATTGTTTCATTATTTCATTATTTCATTATTTCATTATTTCATTGTTTCATTGTTTCATTGTTTCATTGTTTCATTGTTTCATTGTTTCATTGTTTCATTGTTTCATTGTTTCATTGTTTCATTGTTTCATTGTTTCATTGTTTCATTGTTTCATTGTTTCATTGTTTCATTGTTTCATTGTTTCATTGTTTCATTGTTTCATTGTTTCATTGTTTCATTGTTTCATTGTTTCATTGTTTCATTGTTTCATTGTTTCATTGTTTCATTGTTTCATTGTTTCATTGTTTCATTGTTTCATTGTTTCATTGTTTCATTGTTTCATTGTTTCATTGTTTCATTGTTTCATTGTTTCATTGTTTCATTGTTTCATTGTTTCATTGTTTCATTGTTTAATTGTTTCATTGTTTCATTGTTTCATTGTTTCATTGTTTCATTGTTTCATTGTTTCATTGTTTCATTGTTTCATTGTTTCATTGTTTCATTGTTTCATTGTTTCATTGTTTCATTGTTTTATTGTTTTATTGTTTTATTGTTTTATTGTTTCATTGTTTCATTGTTTCATTGTTTCATTGTTTCATTGTTTCATTGTTTCATTGTTTCATTGTTACATTGTTTCATTGTTTCATTGTTTCATTGTTTCATTGTTTATCATTTTTTATCATTGTTTCATTGCTTATCATTGTTCCATTATCTCATTGTTCCATTATCTCATTGTTTATCATTGTTTATCATTGTTTATCATTGTTTATCATTGTTTCATTGTTTCATTGTTTCATTGTTTCATTGTTTCATAGTTTCATTGTTTCATTGTTTCATTGTTTCATTGTTTCATTGTTTCATTGTTTCATTGTTTCATTGTTTCATTATTTCATTGTTTCATTGTTTCATTGTTTCATTGTTTCATTGTTTCATTGTTTCATTGTTTCAATGTTTCATTGTTTCATTGTTTCATTGTTTCATTGTTTCATTGTTTCATTGTTTCATTGTTTCATTGTTTCATTATTTCATTATTTCATTATTTCATTGTTTCATTGTTTCATTGTTTCATTGTTTCATTGTTTCATTGTTTCATTGTTTCATTGTTTCATTGTTTCATTGTTTCATTGTTTCATTGTTTCATTGTTTCATTGTTTCATTGTTTCATTGTTTCATTGTTTCATTGTTTCATTGTTTCATTGTTTCATTGTTTCATTGTTTCATTGTTTCATTGTTTCATTGTTTCATTGTTTCATTGTTTCATTGTTTCATTGTTTCATTGTTTCATTGTTTCATTGTTTCATTGTTTCATTGTTTCATTGTTTCATTGTTTCATTGTTTCATTGTTTCATTGTTTAATTGTTTCATTGTTTCATTGTTTCATTGTTTCATTGTTTCATTGTTTCATTGTTTCATTGTTTCATTGTTTCATTGTTTCATTGTTTCATTGTTTCATTGTTTCATTGTTTTATTGTTTTATTGTTTTATTGTTTTATTGTTTTATTGTTTCATTGTTTCATTGTTTCATTGTTTCATTGTTTCATTGTTTCATTGTTTCATTGTTTCATTGTTACATTGTTTCATTGTTTCATTGTTTCATTGTTTCATTGTTTATCATTTTTTATCATTGTTTCATTGCTTATCATTGTTCCATTATCTCATTGTTCCATTATCTCATTGTTTATCATTGTTTATCATTGTTTATCATTGTTTCATTGTTTCATTGTTTCATTGTTTCATTGTTTCATAGTTTCATTGTTTCATTGTTTCATTGTTTCATTGTTTCATTGTTTCATTGTTTCATTGTTTCAATGTTTCAATGTTTCAATGTTTCAATGTTTCAATGTTTCAATGTTTCAATGTTTCAATGTTTCAATGTTTCAATGTTTCAATGTTTCATTGTTTCATTGTTTCTTTGTTTCATTGTTTCATTGTTTCATTGTTTCATTGTTTCATTGTTTCATTGTTTCATTGTTTCATTGTTTCATTGTTTCATTGTTTCATTGTTTCATTGTTTCATTGTTTCATTGTTTCATTGTTTCATTGTTTCATTGTTTCATTGTTTCATTGTTTCATTGTTTCATTGTTTCATTGTTTCATTGTTTCATTGTTTCATTGTTTCATTGTTTCATTGTTTCATTGTTTCATTGTTTCATTGTTTCATTGTTTCATTGTTTCATTGTTTCATTGTTTCATTGTTTCATTGTTTCATTGTCTCATTGCTTCATAGTTTTATTGTTTCATTGTTTCATTGTTTATCATTGTTTCATTGTTTCATTGTTTCATTGTTTCATTGTTTATCATTGTTTCATTGTTTCATTGTTTCATTATTTCATTGTTTCATTGTTTCATTGTTTCATTGTTTCATTGATATTGTTTCATTGTTTCATTGTTCCATTGTTCCATTGTTCCATTCCATTGTTTCATTGTTTCATTGTTTCATTGTTTCATTGTTTCATTGTTTATCATTTTTTATCATTGTTTCATTGCTTATCATTGTTCCATTATCTCATTGTTTATCATTGTTTATCATTTTTTATCATTGTTTCATTGCTTATCATTGTTTCATTGCTTATCATTATTCCATTATCTCATTGTTTATCATTGTTTATTATTGTTTATCATTGTTTATCATTGTTTATCATTGTTTATCATTGTTTATCATTGTTTATCATTGTTTATCATTGTTTATCATTGTTTATCATTGTTTATCATTGTTTATCATTGTTTATCATTGTTTATCATTGTTTATCATTGTTTATCGTTGTTTATCATTGTTTATCATTGTTTATCATTGTTTTATTGTTTTATTGTTTCATTGTTTCATAGTTTCATAGTTTCATAGTTTCATAGTTTCATTGTTTCATTGTTTCAATGTTTCATTGTTTCATTGTTTCTTTGTTTCATTGTTTCATTGTTTCATTGTTTCATTGTTTCATTGTTTCATTGTTTCATTGTTTCATTGTTTCATTGTTTCATTGTTTCATTGTTTCATTGTTTCATTGTTTCATTGTTTCATTGTTTCATTGTTTCATTGTTTCATTGTTTCATTGTTTCATTGTTTCATTGTTTCATTGTTTCATTGTTTCATTGTTTCATTGTTTCATTGTTTCATTGTTTCATTGTTTCATTGTTTCATTGTTTCATTGTTTCATTGTTTCATTGTTTCATTGTTTCATTGTTTCATTGTTTCATTGTTTCATTGTTTCATTGTTTCATTGTTTCATTGTTTCATTGTTTCATTGTTTCATTGTTTCATTGTTTCATTGTTTCATTGTTTCATTGTTTCATTGTTTCATTGTTTCATTGTTTCATTGTTTCATTGTTTCATTGTTTCATTGTTTCATTGTTTCATTGTTTCATTGTTTCATTGTTTCATTGTTTCATTGTTTCATTGTTTCATTGTTTCATTGTTTCATTGTTTCATTGTTTCATTGTTTCATTGTTTCATTGTTTCATTGTTTCATTGTTTCATTGTTTCATTGTTTCATTGTTTCATTGTTTCATTGTTTCATTGTTTCATTGTTTCATTGTCTCATTGCTTCATAGTTTTATTGTTTCATTGTTTCATTGTTTATCATTGTTTCATTGTTTCATTGTTTCATTGTTTCATTGTTTCATTGTTTCATTGTTTATCATTTTTTATCATTGTTTCATTGCTTATCATTTTTTCATTGCTTATCATTGTTCCATTATCTCATTGTTTATCATTGGTTATCATTGTTTATCATTGTTTATCATTGTTTATCATTGTTTTATTGTTTCATTGTTTCATTGTTTCATTGTTTCATTGTTTCATTGTTCCATTGTTTCATAGTTTCATAGTTTCATAGTTTCATAGTTTCATAGTTTCATAGTTTCATAGTTTCATAGTTTCATTGTTTCATTGTTTCATTGTTTCATTGTTTCATTGTTTCATTGTTTCATTGTTTCATTGTTTCATTGTTTCATTGTTTCATTGTTTCATTGTTTCATTGTTTCATTGTTTCATTGTTTCATTGTTTCATTGTTTCATTGTTTCATTGTTTCATTGTTTCATTGTTTCATTGTTTCATTGTTTCATTGTTTCATTGTTTCATTGTTTCAATGTTTCATTGTTTCATTGTTTCTTTGTTTCATTGTTTCATTGTTTCATTGTTTCATTGTTTCATTGTTTCATTGTTTCATTGTTTCATTGTTTCAATGTTTCATTGTTTCATTGTTTCTTTGTTTCATTGTTTCATTGTTTCATTGTTTCATTGTTTCATTGTTTCATTGTTTCATTGTTTCATTGTTTCATTGTTTCATTGTTTCATTGTTTCATTGTTTCATTGTTTCATTGTTTCATTGTTTCATTGTTTCATTGTTTCATTGTATCATTGTTTCATTGTTTCATTGTTTCATTGTTTCATTGTTTCATTGTTTCATTGTTTCATTGTTTCATTGTTTCATTGTTTCATTGTTTCATTGTTTCATTGTTTCATTGTTTCATTGTTTCATTGTTTCATTGTTTCATTGTTTCATTGTTTCATTGTTTCATTGTTTCATTGTTTCATTGTTTCATTGTTTCATTGTTACATTGTTACATTGTTTCATTGTTTCATTGTTTCATTGTTTCATTGTTTCATTGTTTCATTGTTTCATTGTTTCATTGTTTCATTGTTTCATTGTTTCATTGTTTCATTGTTTCATTGTTTCATTGTTTCATTGTTTCATTGTTTCATTGTTTCATTGTTTCATTGTTTCATTGTTTCATTGTTTCATTGTTTCATTGTTACATTGTTACATTGTTTCATTGTTTCATTGTTTCATTGTTTCATTGTTTCATTGTTTCATTGTTTCATTGTTTCATTGTTTCATTGTTTCATTGTTTCATTGTTTCAATGTTTCATTGTTTCATTGTTTCTTTGTTTCATTGTTTCATTGTTTCATTGTTTCATTGTTTCATTGTTTCATTGTTTCATTGTTTCAATGTTTCATTGTTTCATTGTTTCTTTGTTTCATTGTTTCATTGTTTCATTGTTTCATTGTTTCATTGTTTCATTGTTTCATTGTTTCATTGTTTCATTGTTTCATTGTTTCATTGTTTCATTGTTTCATTGTTTCATTGTTTCATTGTTTCATTGTTTCATTGTTTCATTGTTTCATTTTATCATTGTTTCATTGTTTCATTGTTTCATTGTTTCATTGTTTCATTGTTTCATTGTTTCATTGTTTCATTGTTTCATTGTTTCATTGTTTCATTGTTTCATTGTTTCATTGTTTCATTGTTTCATTGTTTCATTGTTTCATTGTTTCATTGTTTCATTGTTTCATTGTTTCATTGTTTCATTGTTTCATTGTCTCATTGCTTCATAGTTTTATTGTTTCATTGTTTCATTGTTTATCATTGTTTCATTGTTTCATTGTTTCATTGTTTATCATTGTTTCATTGTTTCATTGTTTCATTATTTCATTGTTTCATTGTTTCATTGTTTCATTGTTTCATTGATATTGTTTCATTGTTTCATTGTTCCATTGTTCCATTGTTCCATTGTTCCATTGTTCCATTGTTCCATTCCATTGTTTCATTGTTTCATTGTTTCATTGTTTCATTGTTTATCATTTTTTATCATTGTTTCATTGCTTATCATTGTTTCATTGCTTATCATTGTTCCATTGTCTCATTGTTTATCATTGTTTATTATTGTTTATCATTGTTCATCATTGTTCATCATTGTTTATCATTGTTTATCATTGTTTATCATTGTTTATCATTGTTTATCATTGTTTATCATTGTTTATCATTGTTTATCATTGTTTATCATTGTTTATCATTGTTTATCATTGTTTATCATTGTTTATCATTGTTTATCATTGTTTATCATTGTTTATCATTGTTTATCATTGTTTATCATTGTTTATCATTGTTTATCATTGTTTATCATTGTTTATCATTGTTTATCATTGTTTATCATTGTTTATCATTGTTTATCATTGTTTATCATTGTTTATCATTGTTTATCATTGTTTATCATTGTTTATCATTGTTTATCATTGTTTATCATTGTTTATCATTGTTTATCATTGTTTCATTGTTTCATTGTTTCATTGTTTCATTGTTTCATTGTTTCATTGTTTCATTGTTTCATTGTTTCATTGTTTCATTGTTTCATTGTTTCATTGTTTCATTGTTTCATTGTTTCATTGTTTCATTGTTTCATTGTTTCATTGCTTCATTGTTTCATTGTTTCATTGTTTCATTATTTCATTGTTTCATTGTTTCATTGTTTCATTGTTTCATTGTTTCATTGTTTCATTGTTTCATTGTTTCATTGTTTCATTGTTTCATTGTTTCATTGTTTCATTGTTTCATTGTTTCATTGTTTCATTGTTTCATTGTTTCATTGTTTCATTGTTTCATTGTTTCATTGTTTCATTGTTTCATTGTTTCATTGTTTCATTGTTTCATTGTTTCATTGTTTCATTGTTTCATTGTTTCATTGTTTCATTGTTTCATTGTTTCATTGTTTCATTGTTTCATTGTTTTATTGTTTCATTGTTTCATTATATAATTGTATCATTGTATCATTGCTTTATTGTATCATTGTATCATTGTATCATTGTATCATTGTATCATTGTATCATTGTATCATTGTATCATTGTATCATTGTATCATTGTATCATTGTATCATTGTATCATTGTATCATTGTATAATTGTATCATTGTATCATTGTATCATTGTATCATTGTATCATTGTATCATTGTATCATTGTATCATTGTATCATTGTATCATTGTATCATTGTATCATTGTATCATTGTATCATTGTATCATTGTATCATTGTATCATTGTATCATTGTATCATTGTATCATTGTATCATTGTATCATTGTATCATTGTATTATTGTATCATTGTATCATTGTATCAATGTATCATTGTATCATTGTATCATTGTATCATTGTATCATTGTATCATTGTATCATTGTATCATTGTATCATTGTATCATTGTATCATTGTATCATTGTATCATTGTATCATTGTATCATTGTATCATTGTATCATTGTATCATTCATTGTTGATCATTATCTCATTATCTTATTGTACATCATTATCTCATTATCTCATTGTACATCATTATCTCATAGTATCATTGAATCATTATCTCATTGTATCATTATCTCTTTGAATAATTTTATCATTGTATCATTGAATCATTGTATCATTTTATAATTTTATCATTGTATCATTGAATCATTGTATCATTGTATCATTGTATCATTGTATCATTGTATCATTTTATCATTGTATCATTGTATGATTGTATTATTGTATCATTGTATCATTGTATCATTGTATCATTGTATCATTGTATCATTGTATCATTGTATCATTGTATCATTGTATCATTGCATCATTGTATCATTGTATCATTCCATCATTGTATCATTGTATCATTGTATCATTGTATCATTGTATCATTGTATCATTGTATCATTGTACCAATGTATTATTGTATCATTGTATCTTTGTATAATTCATTGTTCATCATTGTTGATCATTCATTGTTCATCATTGTTGATCATTCATTGCTTATCATTGTTTCATTATCTCATTGTTTCATAATCTTTTTGTTTATAATTGTTTCATTTTTCCATTGTTCCATTGTGCCATTGCTCCATTGTTCCATTGTTCCATTGTTCCATTGTTCCAATGTTCCATTGTTCCCTTGTTCCCTTGTTTCATTGTTTCATTGTTTCATTGTTTCATTGTTTCATTGTTTCATTGTTTATCATTGTTTCATTGCTTATCATTGTTTCATTGCTTATCATTGTTCCATTATCTCATTGTTTATCATTGTTTATCATTGTTTATCATTGTTTATCATTGTTTATCATTGTTTATCATTGTTTATCACTGTTTATCATTGTTTATCATTGTTTATCATTGTTTATCATTGTTTATCATTGTTTATCATTGTTTATCATTGTTTATCATTGTTTATCATTGTTTATCATTGTTTATCATTGTTTATCATTGTTTATCATTGTTTATCATTGTTTATCATTGTTTATCATTGTTTATCATTGTTTATCATTGTTTATCATTGTTTATCATTGTTTATCATTGTTTATCATTGTTTATCATTGTTTATCATTGTTTAGCATTGTTTAGCATTGTTTAGCATTGTTTATTATTGTTTATCATTGTTTATCATTGTTTATCATTGTTTTATTGTTTTATTGTTTCATTGTTTCATTGTTTCATTGTTTCATTGTTTCATTGTTTCATTGTTTCATTGTTTCATTGTTTCATTTTTTCATTGTTTCATTGTTTCATTGTTTCATTGTTTCATTGTTCCATTTTTTCATTGTTTTATTGTTTCATTGTTTCATTGTTTCATTGTTTCATTGTTTCATTGTTTCATTGTTTCATTGTTTCATTGTTTCATTGTTTCATTGTTTCATTGTTTTATTGTTTCATTGTTTCATTATATAATTGTATCATTGTATCATTGTATCATTGTATCATTGTATCATTGTATCATTGTATCATTGTATCATTGTATCATTGTATCATTGTATCATTGTATCATTGTATCATTGTATCATTGTATCATTGTATCATTGTATCATTGTATCATTGTATCATTGTATCATTGTATCATTGTATCATTGTATCATTTTATCATTGTATCATTGTATCATTGTATCATTGTATCATTGTATCATTGTATCATTGTATTATTGTATCATTGTATCATTGTATCAATGTATCATTGTATCATTGCTTTATTGTATCATTGTATCATTGTATCATTGTATCATTGTATCATTGTATCATTGTATCATTGTATCATTGTATCATTGTATCATTGTATCATTGTATCATTGTATCATTGTATCATTGTATCATTGTATCATTGTATCATTTTATCATTGTATCATTGTATCATTGTATCATTGTATCATTGTATCATTGTATCATTGTATTATTGTATCATTGTATCATTGTATCATTGTATCATTGTATCATTGTATCATTGTATCATTGTATCATTGTATCATTGTATCATTGTATCATTGTATCATTGTATCATTGTATCATTGTATCATTGTATCATTGTATCATTGTATCATTGTATCATTGTATCATTGTATCATTGTATCATTGTATCATTGTATCATTGTATCATTGTATCATTCATTGTTGATCATTATCTCATTGTTTATCATTATCTCATTATCTTATTGTACATCATTATCTCATTATCTCATTGTACATCATTATCTCATAGTATCATTGAATCATTATCTCATTGTATCATTATCTCTTTGAATAATTTTATCATTGTATCATTGAATCATTGTATCATTTTATAATTTTATCATTGTATCATTGAATCATTGTATCATTGTATCATTGTATCATTGTATCATTGTATCATTTTATCATTGTATCATTGTATGATTGTATTATTGTATCATTGTATCATTGTATCATTGTATCATTGTATCATTGTATCATTGTATCATTGTATCATTGTATCATTGCATCATTGTATCATTGTATCATTCCATCATTGTATCATTGTATCATTGTATCATTGTATCATTGTACCAATGTATTATTGTATCATTGTATCTTTGTATAATTCATTGTTGATCATTGTTGATCATTCATTGTTCATCATTGTTGATCATTCATTGCTTATCATTGTTTCATTATCTCATTGTTTCATAATCTTTTTGTTTATAATTGTTTCATTTTTCCATTGTTCCATTGTGCCATTGCTCCATTGTTCCATTGTTCCATTGTTCCATTGTTCCAATGTTCCATTGTTCCCTTGTTCCCTTGTTTCATTGTTTCATTGTTTCATTGTTTCATTGTTTCATTGTTTCATTGTTTATCATTGTTTCATTGCTTATCATTGTTTCATTGCTTATCATTGTTCCATTATCTCATTGTTTATCATTGTTTATTATTGTTTATCATTGTTTATCATTGTTTATCATTGTTTATCATTGTTTATCATTGTTTATCATTGTTTATCATTGTTTATCATTGTTTATCATTGTTTATCATTGTTTATCATTGTTTATCATTGTTTATCATTGTTTATCATTGTTTATCATTGTTTATCATTGTTTATCATTGTTTATCATTGTTTATCATTGTTTATCATTGTTTATCATTGTTTATCATTGTTTATCATTGTTTATCATTGTTTATCATTGTTTATCATTGTTTATCATTGTTTATCATTGTTTATCATTGTTTATCATTGTTTATCATTGTTTATCATTGTTTATCATTGTTTATCATTGTTTATCATTGTTTATCATTGTTTATCATTGTTTATCATTGTTTATCATTGTTTATCATTGTTTATCATTGTTTATCATTGTTTATCATTGTTTATCATTGTTTATCATTGTTTATCATTGTTTATCATTGTTTATCATTGTTTATCATTGTTTATCATTGTTTATCATTGTTTATCATTGTTTATCATTGTTTATCATTGTTTATCATTGTTTATCATTGTTTATCATTGTTTATCATTGTTTATCATTGTTTATCATTGTTTATCATTGTTTATCATTGTTTATCATTGTTTATCATTGTTTATCATTGTTTATCATTGTTTATCATTGTTTATCATTGTTTATCATTGTTTATCATTGTTTATCATTGTTTATCATTGTTTATCATTGTTTATCATTGTTCATCATTGTTTATCATTGTTTATCATTGTTTATCATTGTTTATCATTGTTTATCATTGTTTATCATTGTTTAGCATTGTTTATTATTGTTTATCATTGTTTATCATTGTTTATCATTGTTTATCATTGTTTATCATTGTTTTATTGTTTTATTGTTTTATTGTTTCATTGTTTCATTGTTTCATTGTTTCATTGTTTCATTGTTTCATTGTTTCATTGTTTCATTGTTTCATTGTTTCATTGTTTCATTGTTTCATTATTTCATTGTTTCATTGTTTCATTGTTTCATTGTTTCATTGTTTCATTGTTTCATTGTTTCATTGTTCCATTGTTTTATTGTTTTATTGTTTCATTGTTTCATTGTTTCATTGTTTCATTGTTTCATTGTTTCATTGTTTCATTGTTTCATTGTTTCATTGTTTCATTGTTTCATTGTTTCATTGTTTCATTGTTTCATTGTTTCATTGTTTCATTGTTTCATTGTTTCATTGTTTCATTGTTTCATTGTTTCATTGTTTCATTGTTTCATTGTTTCATTGTTTCATTGTTTCATTGTTTCATTGTTTCATTGTTTCATTGTTTCATTGTTTCATTGTTTCATTGTTTCATTGTTTCATTGTTTCATTGTTTCATTGTTTCATTGTTTCATTGTTTCATTGTTTCATTGTTTCATTGTTTCATTGTTTCATTGTTTCATTGTTTCATTGTTTCATTGTTTCATTGTTTCATTGTTTCATTGTTTCATTGTTTTATTGTTTTATTGTTTTATTGTTTTATTGTTTTATTGTTTTATTGTTTTATTGTTTCATTGTTTCATTGTTTCATTGTTTCATTGTTTCATTGTTTCATTGTTTCATTGTTTCATTGTTTCATTGTTTTATTGTTTCATTGTTTCATTGTTTCATTGTTTCATCGTTTCATTGTTTCATTGTTTCATTGTTTCATTGTTTCATTGTTTCATTGTTTCATTGTTTCATTGTTTCATTGTTTCATTGTTTCATTGTTTCATTGTTTCATTGTTTCATTGTTTCATTGTTTCATTGTTTCATTGTTTCATTGTTTCATTGTTTCATTGTTTCATTGTTTCATTGTTTCATTGTTTCATTGTTTCATTGTTTCATTGTTTCATTGTTTCATTGTTTCATTGTTTCATTGTTTCATTGTTTCATTGTTTCATTGTTTCATTGTTTCATTGTTTCATTGTATCATTGTATCATTGTATCATTGTATCATTGTATCATTGTATCATTGTATCATTGTATCATTGTATCATTGTATCATTGTATCATTGTATCATTGTATCATTGTATCATTGTATCATTGTATCATTGTATCATTGTATCATTGTATCATTGTATCATTGTATCATTGTATCATTGTATCATTGTATCATTGTATCATCGTATCATCATTGTATCCCTTGTTCCCTTGTTTCACTGTTTCATTGTTTCATTGTTTCATTGTTTCATTGTTTCATTGTTTCATTGTTTCATTGTTTCATTGTTTATCATTGTTTCATTGCTTATCATTGTTTCATTGCTTATCATTGTTCCATTATCTCATTGTTTATCATTGCTTATTATTGTTTATTATTGTTTATCATTGTTTATCATTGTTTATCATTGTTTATCATTGTTTATCATTGTTTATCATTGTTTATCATTGTGTATCATTGTTTATCATTGTTTATCATTGTTTATCATTGTTTATCATTGTTTATCATTGTTTATCATTGTTTATCATTGTTTATCATTGTTTATCATTGTTTATCATTGTTTATCATTGTTTATCATTGTTTATCATTGTTTATCATTGTTTATCATTGTTTATCATTGTTTATCATTGTTTATCATTGTTTATCATTGTTTAGCATTGTTTAGCATTGTTTAGCATTGTTTAGCATTGTTTAGCATTGTTTATCATTGTTTATCATTGTTTATCATTGTTTATCATTGTTTTATTGTTTCATTGTTTCATTGTTTCATTGTTTCATTGTTTCATTGTTTCATTGTTTCATTGTTTCATTGTTTCATTGTTTCATTGTTTCATTGTTTCATTGTTTCATTGTTTCATTGTTTCATTGTTTCATTGTTTCATTGTTTCATTGTTTCATTGTTTCATTGTTTCATTGTTTCATTGTTTCATTGTTTCATTGTTTCATTGTTTCATTGTTTCATTGTTTCATTGTTTCATTGTTTCATTGTTTCATTGTTTCATTGTTTCATTGTTTCATTGTTTCATTGTTTCATTGTTTATCATTGTTTCATTGCTTATCATTGTTTCATTGCTTATCATTGTTCCATTATCTCATTGTTTATCATTGCTTATTATTGTTTATTATTGTTTATCATTGTTTATCATTGTTTATCATTGTTTATCATTGTTTATCATTGTTTATCATTGTGTATCATTGTTTATCATTGTTTATCATTGTTTATCATTGTTTATCATTGTTTATCATTGTTTATCATTGTTTATCATTGTTTATCATTGTTTATCATTGTTTATCATTGTTTATCATTGTTTATCATTGTTTATCATTGTTTATCATTGTTTATCATTGTTTATCATTGTTTATCATTGTTTATCATTGTTTATCATTGTTTAGCATTGTTTAGCATTGTTTAGCATTGTTTAGCATTGTTTATCATTGTTTATCATTGTTTATCATTGTTTTATTGTTTCATTGTTTCATTGTTTCATTGTTTCATTGTTTCATTGTTTCATTGTTTCATTGTTTCATTGTTTCATTGTTTCATTGTTTCATTGTTTCATTGTTTCATTGTTTCATTGTTTCATTGTTTCATTGTTTCATTGTTTCATTGTTTCATTGTTTCATTGTTTCATTGTTTCATTGTTTCATTGTTTCATTGTTTCATTGTTTCATTGTTTCATTGTTTCATTGTTTCATTGTTTCATTGTTCCATTATCTCATTGTTTATCATTGCTTATTATTGTTTATTACTGTTTATCATTGTTTATCATTGTTTATCATTGTTTATCATTGTGTATCATTGTTTATCATTGTTTATCATTGTTTATCATTGTTTATCATTGTTTATCATTGTTTATCATTGTTTATCATTGTTTATCATTGTTTATCATTGTTTATCATTGTTTATCATTGTTTATCATTGTTTATCATTGTTTATCATTGTTTATCATTGTTTATCATTGTTTATCATTGTTTATCATTGTTTAGCATTGTTTAGCATTGTTTATCATTGTTTATCATTGTTTATCATTGTTTTATTGTTTCATTGTTTCATTGTTTCATTGTTTCATTGTTTCATTGTTTCATTGTTTCATTGTTTCATTGTTTCATTGTTTCATTGTTTCATTGTTTCATTGTTTCATTGTTTCATTGTTTCATTGTTTCATTGTTTCATTGTTTCATTGTTTCATTGTTTCATTGTTTCATTGTTTCATTGTTTCATTGTTTCATTGTTTCATTGTTTCATTGTTTCATTGTTTCATTGTTTCATTGTTTCATTGTTTCATTGTTTCATTGTTTCATTGTTTCATTGTTTCATTGTTTCATTGTTTCATTGTTTCATTGTTTCATTGTTTCATTGTTTCGTTGTTTTATTGTTTCATTGTTTCATTGTTTCATTGTTTTTGTATCATTGTATCATTGTATCATTGTATCATTGTATCATTGTATCATTGTATCATTATATAATTGTATCATTGTATCATTGTATCATTGTATCATTGTATCATTGTATCATTGTATCATTGTATCATTGTATCATTGTATCATTGTATCATTGTATCATTGTATCATTGTATCATTGTATCATTGTATCATTGTATCATTGTATCATTGTATCATTGTATCATTGTATCATTGTATCATTGTATCATTGTATCATTGTATCATTGTTTTATTGTTTTATTGTTTTATTGTTTTATTGTTTTATTGTTTTATTGTTTTATTGTTTTATTGTTTTATTGTTTTATTGTTTTATTGTTTTATTGTTTTATTGTTTTATTGTTTCATTGTTTCATTGTTTCATTGTTTCATTGTTTCATTGTTTCATTGTTTCATTGTTTCATTGTTTCATTGTTTCATTGTTTCATTGTTTCATTGTTTCATTGTTTCATTGTTTCATTGTTTCATTGTTCCATTGTTCCCTTGTTTCATTGTTTCATTGTTTCATTATTTCATTGTTTCATTGTTTATCATTGTTTATCATTGTTTCATTGCTTATCATTGTTTCATTGCTTATCATTGTTCCATTATCTCATTGTTTATCATTGTTTATTATTGTTTATTATTGTTTATTATTGTTTATTATTGTTTATCATTGTTTATCATTGTTTATCATTGTTTATCATTGTTTATCATTGTTTATCATTGTTTATCATTGTTTATCATTGTTTATCATTGTTTATCATTGTTTATCATTGTTTATCATTGTTTATCATTGTTTATCATTGTTTATCATTGTTTATCATTGTTTATCATTGTTTATCATTGTTTATCATTGTTTATCATTGTTTATCATTGTTTATCATTGTTTATCATTGTTTATCATTGTTTATCATTGTTTATCATTGTTTATCATTGTTTATCATTGTTTATCATTGTTTATCATTGTTTATCATTGTTTATCATTGTTTATCATTGTTTATCATTGTTTATCATTGTTTATCATTGTTTATCATTGTTTATCATTGTTTATCATTGTTTATCATTGTTTATCATTGTTTATCATTGTTTATCATTGTTTATCATTGTTTATCATTGTTTATCATTGTTTATCATTGTTTATCATTGTTTATCATTGTTTATCATTGTTTATCATTGTTTATCATTGTTTATCATTGTTTATCATTGTTTATCATTGTTTATTATTGTTTATCATTGTTTATCATTGTTTATCATTGTTTAGCATTGTTTAGCATTGTTTATCATTGTTTATCATTGTTTATCATTGTTTATCATTGTTTATCATTGTTTATCATTGTTTATCATTGTTTATCATTGTTTATCATTGTTTATCATTGTTTTATTGTTCCATTGTTTTATTGTTCCATTGTTCCATTGTTTCATTGGTTCATTGTTTCATTGTTTCATTGTTCCATTGTTTCATTGTTTCATTGTTTCATTGTTTCATTGTTTCATTGTTTCATTGTTTCATTGTTTCATTGTTTCATTGTTTCATTGTTTCATTGTTTCATTGTTTCATTGTTTCATTGTTTCATTGTTTCATTGTTTCATTGTTTCATTGTTTCATTGTTTCATTGTTTCATTGTTTCATTGTTTCATTGTTTCATTGTTTCATTGTTTCATTGTTTCATTGTTTCATTGTTTCATTGTTTCATTGTTTCATTGTTTCATTGTTTCATTGTTTCATTGTTTCATTGTTTCATTGTTTCATTGTTTCATTGTTTCATTGTTTCATTGTTTCATTGTTTCATTGTTTCATTGTTTCATTGTTTCATTGTTTCATTGTTTCATTGTTTCATTGTTTCATTGTTTCATTGTTTCATTGTTTCATTGTTTCATTGTTTCATTGTTTCATTGTTTCATTGTTTCATTGTTTCATTGTTTCATTGTTTCATTGTTTCATTGTTTCATTGTTTCATTGTTTCATTGTTTCATTGTTTCATTGTTTTATTCTTTTATTGTTTCATTGTTTCATTATATAATTGTATCATTGTATCATTGTATCATTGTATCATTGTATCATTGTATCATTGTATCATTGTATCATTGTGTCATTGTATCATTGTATCATTGTATCATTGTATCATTGTATCATTGTATCATTGTATCATTGTATCATTGTATCATTGTATCATTGTATCATTGTATCATTGTATCATTGTATCATTGTATCATTGTATCATTGTATCATTTTATCATTGTATCGTTGTATCATTGTATCATTGTATCATTGAATCATTGTATCATTGTATCATTGTATCATTGTATCATTGTATCATTGTATCATTGTATCATTGTATCATTGTATCATTGTATCATTGTATCATTGTATCATTGTATCATTGTATCATTTTATCATTTTATCATTTTATCATTTTATCATTTTATCATTTTATCATTTTATCATTTTATCATTTTATCATTTTATCATTTTATCATTTTATCATTTTATCATTTTATCATTTTATCATTTTATCATTTTATCATTTTATCATTTTATCATTGTATCATTGTATCATTGTATCATTGTATCATTGTATCATTGTATCATTGTATCATTGTATCATTGTTTCATTGTTTCATTGTTTCATTGTTTGATTGTTTGATTGTTTCATTGTTTTATTGTTTTATTGTTTTATTGTTTTATTGTTTTATTGTTTTATTGTTTTATTGTTTTATTGTTTTATTGTTTTATTGTTTTATTGTTTTATTGTTTTATTGTTTTATTGTTTTATTGTTTTATTGTTTTATTGTTTTATTGTTTTATTGTTTTATTGTTTTATTGTTTCATTGTTTCATTGTTTCATTGTTTCATTGTTTCATTGTTTCATTGTTTCATTGTTTCATTGTTTCATTGTTTCATTGTTTCATTGTTTCATTGTTTCATTGTTTCATTGTTTCATTGTTTCATTGTTTCATTGTTTCATTGTTTTTGTATCATTGTATCATTGTATCATTGTATCATTGTATCATTGTATCATTGTATCATTGTATCATTGTATCATTGTATCATTGTATCATTGTATCATTGTATCATTGTATCATTGTATCATTGTATCATTATATCATTGTATCATTGTATCATTGTATCATTGTATCATTGTATCATTGTATCATTGTATCATTGTATCATTGTATCATTGTATCATTGTATCATCGTATCATTGTATCATTGTATCATTGTATCATTGTATCATTGTATCATTGTATCATTGTATCATTGTATCATTGTATCATTGTATCATTGTATCATTGTATCATTGCATCATTGTATCATTGTATCATTGTATCATTGTATCATTGTATCATTGTATCATTGTATCATTGTATCATTGTATCATTGTATCATTGTATCATTGTATCATTGTATCATTGTATCATTGTATCATTGTTTATCATTGTTTATCATTGTTTATCATTGTTTATCATTGTTTATCATTGTTTATCATTGTTTATCATTGTTTATCATTGTTTATCATTGTTTATCATTGTTTAGCATTGTTTAGCATTGTTTATCATTGTTTATCATTGTTTATCATTGTTTATCATTGTTTATCATTGTTTAGCATTGTTTAGCATTGTTTATTATTGTTTATCATTGTTTATCATTGTTTATCATTGTTTATCATTGTTTTATTGTTTTATTGTTTTATTGTTTTATTGTTTTATTGTTTCATTGTTTCATTGTTTCATTGTTTCATTGTTTCATTGTTTCATTGTTTCATTGTTTCATTGTTTCATTGTTTCATTGTTTCATTGTTTCATTGTTTCATTGTTTCATTGTTTTATTGTTTTATTGTTTCATTGTTTTCATTGTTTCATTGTTTCATTGTTTCATTGTTTCATTGTTTCATTGTTTCATTGTTTCATTGTTTCATTGTTTCATTGTTTCATTGTTTCATTGTTTCATTTTGTTTCATTGTTTCATTGTTTCATTGTTTCATTGTTTCATTGTTTCATTTGTTTCATTGTTTCGTTGTTTCATTGTTTCATTGTTTCATTGTTTCATTGTTTCATTGTTTCATTGTTTCATTGTTTCATTGTTTCATTGTTTCATTGTTTCATTGTTTCATTGTTTCATTGTTTCATTGTTTCATTGTTTCATTGTTTCATTGTTTCATTGTTTCATTGTTTCATTGTTTCATTGTTTCATTGTTTCATTGTTTCATTGTTTCATTGTTTCATTGTTTCATTGTTTCATTGTTTCATTGTTTCATTGTTTTATTGTTTTATTGTTTTATTGTTTTATTGTTTTATTGTTTTATTGTTTTATTGTTTTATTGTTTCATTGTTTCATTGTTTCGTTGTTTCATTGTTTCATTGTTTCATTGTTTCATTGTTTCATTGTTTCATTGTTTCATTGTTTTATTGTTTCATTGTTTCATTGTTTCATCGTTTCATTGTTTCATTGTTTCATTGTTTCATTGTTTCATTGTTTCATTGTTTCATTGTTTCATTGTTTCATTGTTTCATTGTTTCATTGTTTCAATGTTTCAATGTTTCAATGTTTCAATGTTTCAATGTTTCAATGTTTCATTGTTTCATTGTTTCATTGTTTCATTGTTTCATTGTTTCATTGTTTCAATGTTTCATTGTTTCATTGTTTCATTGTTTCATTGTTTCATTGTTTCATTGTTTCATTGTATCATTGTATCATTGTATCATTGTATCATTGTATCATTGTATCATTGTATCATTGTATCATTGTATCATTGTATCATTGTATCATTGTATCATTGTATCATTGTATCATTGTATCATTGTATCATTGTATCATTGTATCATTGTATCATTGTATCATTGTATCATTGTATCATCGTATCATCATTGTATCCCTTGTTCCCTTGTTTCACTGTTTCATTGTTTCATTGTTTCATTGTTTCATTGTTTCATTGTTTCATTGTTTATCATTGTTTCATTGCTTATCATTGCTTATCATTGTTCCATTATCTCATTGTTTATCATTGCTTATTATTGTTTATTATTGTTTATCATTGTTTATCATTGTTTATCATTGTTTATCATTGTTTATCATTGTGTATCATTGTTTATCATTGTTTATCATTGTTTATCATTGTTTATCATTGTTTATCATTGTTTATCATTGTTTATCATTGTTTATCATTGTTTATCATTGTTTATCATTGTTTATCATTGTTTATCATTGTTTATCATTGTTTATCATTGTTTATCATTGTTTATCATTGTTTATCATTGTTTAGCATTGTTTAGCATTGTTTAGCATTGTTTAGCATTGTTTAGCATTGTTTATCATTGTTTATCATTGTTTATCATTGTTTATCATTGTTTTATTGTTTCATTGTTTCATTGTTTCATTGTTTCATTGTTTCATTGTTTCATTGTTTCATTGTTTCATTGTTTCATTGTTTCATTGTTTCATTGTTTCATTGTTTCATTGTTTCATTGTTTCATTGTTTCATTGTTTCATTGTTTCATTGTTTCATTGTTTCATTGTTTCATTGTTTCATTGTTTCATTGTTTCATTGTTTCATTGTTTCATTGTTTCATTGTTTCATTGTTTCATTGTTTCATTGTTTCATTGTTTCATTGTTTCATTGTTTCATTGTTTCATTGTTTCATTGTTTATCATTGTTTCAGTGCTTATCATTGTTTCATTGCTTATCATTGTTCCATTATCTCATTGTTTATCATTGCTTATTATTGTTTATTATTGTTTATCATTGTTTATCATTGTTTATCATTGTTTATCATTGTTTATCATTGTTTATCATTGTGTATCATTGTTTATCATTGTTTATCATTGTTTATCATTGTTTATCATTGTTTATCATTGTTTATCATTGTTTATCATTGTTTATCATTGTTTATCATTGTTTATCATTGTTTATCATTGTTTATCATTGTTTATCATTGTTTATCATTGTTTATCATTGTTTATCATTGTTTATCATTGTTTAGCATTGTTTAGCATTGTTTAGCATTGTTTATCATTGTTTATCATTGTTTATCATTGTTTATCATTATTTTATTGTTTCATTGTTTCATTGTTTCATTGTTTCATTGTTTCATTGTTTCATTGTTTCATTGTTTCATTGTTTCATTGTTTCATTGTTTCATTATTTCATTGTTTCATTGTTTCATTGTTTCATTGTTTCATTGTTTCATTGTTTCATTGTTTCATTGTTTCATTGTTTCATTGTTTCATTGTTTCATTGTTTCATTGTTTCATTGTTTCATTGTTTCATTGTTTCATTGTTTCATTGTTTCATTGTTTCATTGTTTCATTGTTTCATTGTTTCATTGTTCCATTATCTCATTGTTTATCATTGCTTATTATTGTTTATTACTGTTTATCATTGTTTATCATTGTTTATCATTGTTTATCATTGTGTATCATTGTTTATCATTGTTTATCATTGTTTATCATTGTTTATCATTGTTTATCATTGTTTATCATTGTTTATCATTGTTTATCATTGTTTATCATTGTTTATCATTGTTTATCATTGTTTATCATTGTTTATCATTGTTTATCATTGTTTATCATTGTTTATCATTGTTTAGCATTGTTTATCATTGTTTATCATTGTTTATCATTGTTTATCATTGTTTTATTGTTTCATTGTTTCATTGTTTCATTGTTTCATTGTTTCATTGTTTCATTGTTTCATTGTTTCATTGTTTCATTGTTTCATTGTTTCATTGTTTCATTGTTTCATTGTTTCATTGTTTCATTGTTTCATTGTTTCATTGTTTCATTGTTTCATTGTTTCATTGTTTCATTGTTTCATTGTTTCATTGTTTCATTGTTTCATTGTTTCATTGTTTCATTGTTTCATTGTTTCATTGTTTCATTGTTTCATTGTTTCATTGTTTCATTGTTTCATTGTTTCATTGTTTCATTGTTTCATTGTTTCATTGTTTCGTTGTTTTATTGTTTCATTGTTTCATTGTTTCATTGTTTTTGTATCATTGTATCATTGTATCATTGTATCATTGTATCATTGTATCATTGTATCATTATATAATTGTATCATTGTATCATTGTATCATTGTATCATTGTATCATTGTATCATTGTATCATTGTATCATTGTATCATTGTATCATTGTATCATTGTATCATTGTATCATTGTATCATTGTATCATTGTATCATTGTATCATTGTATCATTGTATCATTGTATCATTGTATCATTGTATCATTGTATCATTGTATCATTGTATCATTGTTTTATTGTTTTATTGTTTTATTGTTTTATTGTTTTATTGTTTTATTGTTTTATTGTTTAATTGTTTTATTGTTTTATTGTTTTATTGTTTTATTGTTTTATTGTTTCATTGTTTCATTGTTTCATTGTTTCATTGTTTCATTGTTTCATTGTTTCATTGTTTCATTGTTTCATTGTTTCATTGTTTCATTGTTTCATTGTTTCATTGTTTCATTGTTTCATTGTTTCATTGTTTCATTGTTCCATTGTTCCCTTGTTTCATTGTTTCATTGTTTCATTATTTCATTGTTTCATTGTTTATCATTGTTTATCATTGTTTCATTGCTTATCATTGTTTCATTGCTTATCATTGTTCCATTATCTCATTGTTTATCATTGTTTATTATTGTTTATTATTGTTTATTATTGTTTATCATTGTTTATCATTGTTTATCATTGTTTATCATTGTTTATCATTGTTTATCATTGTTTATCATTGTTTATCATTGTTTATCATTGTTTATCATTGTTTATCATTGTTTATCATTGTTTATCATTGTTTATCATTGTTTATCATTGTTTATCATTGTTTATCATTGTTTATCATTGTTTATCATTGTTTATCATTGTTTATCATTGTTTATCATTGTTTATCATTGTTTATCATTGTTTATCATTGTTTATCATTGTTTATCATTGTTTATCATTGTTTATCATTGTTTATCATTGTTTATCATTGTTTATCATTGTTTATCATTGTTTATCATTGTTTATCATTGTTTATCATTGTTAATCATTGTTTATCATTGTTTATCATTGTTTATCATTGTTTATCATTGTTTATCATTGTTTATCATTGTTTATCATTGTTTATCATTGTTTATCATTGTTTATCATTGTTTATCATTGTTTATCATTGTTTATCATTGTTTATCATTGTTTATCATTGTTTATCATTGTTTATCATTGTTTATCATTGTTTATCATTGTTTATCATTGTTTATCATTGTTTATTATTGTTTATCATTGTTTATCATTGTTTATCATTGTTTAGCATTGTTTAGCATTGTTTATCATTGTTTATCATTGTTTATCATTGTTTATCATTGTTTATCATTGTTTATCATTGTTTATCATTGTTTATCATTGTTTATCATTGTTTATCATTGTTTTATTGTTCCATTGTTTTATTGTTCCATTGTTCCATTGTTTCATTGGTTCATTGGTTCATTGGTTCATTGTTTCATTGTTTCATTGTTCCATTGTTTCATTGTTTCATTGTTTCATTGTTTCATTGTTTCATTGTTTCATTGTTTCATTGTTTCATTGTTTCATTGTTTCATTGTTTCATTGTTTCATTGTTTCATTGTTTCATTGTTTCATTGTTTCATTGTTTCATTGTTTCATTGTTTCATTGTTTCATTGTTTCATTGTTTCATTGTTTCATTGTTTCATTGTTTCATTGTTTCATTGTTTCATTGTTTCATTGTTTCATTGTTTCATTGTTTCATTGTTTCATTGTTTCATTGTTTCATTGTTTCATTGTTTCATTGTTTCATTGTTTCATTGTTTCATTGTTTCATTGTTTCATTGTTTCATTGTTTCATTGTTTCATTGTTTCATTGTTTCATTGTTTCATTGTTTCATTGTTTCATTGTTTCATTGTTTCATTGTTTCATTGTTTCATTGTTTTATTCTTTTTTATTGTTTCATTGTTTCATTATATAATTGTATCATTGTATCATTGTATCATTGTATCATTGTATCATTGTATCATTGTATCATTGTATCATTGTATCATTGTATCATTGTGTCATTGTATCATTGTATCATTGTATCATTGTATCATTGTATCATTGTATCATTGTATCATTGTATCATTGTATCATTGTATCATTGTATCATTGTATCATTGTATCATTTTATCATTGTATCGTTGTATCATTGTATCATTGTATCATTGAATCATTGAATCATTGTATCATTGTATCATTGTATCATTGTATCATTGTATCATTGTATCATTGTATCATTTTATCATTGTATCATTGTATCATTGTATCATTGTATCATTGTATCATTGTATCATTGTATCATTTTATCATTTTATCATTTTATCATTTTATCATTTTATCATTTTATCATTTTATCATTTTATCATTTTATCATTTTATCATTTTATCATTTTATCATTTTATCATTTTATCATTTTATCATTTTATCATTGTATCATTGTATCATTGTATCATTGTATCATTGTATCATTGTATCATTGTATCATTGTTTCATTGTTTCATTGTTTCATTGTTTCATTGTTTGATTGTTTGATTGTTTCATTGTTTTATTGTTTTATTGTTTTATTGTTTTATTGTTTTATTGTTTTATTGTTTTATTGTTTTATTGTTTTATTGTTTTATTGTTTTATTGTTTTATTGTTTTATTGTTTTATTGTTTTATTGTTTTATTGTTTTATTGTTTTATTGTTTTATTGTTTTATTGTTTTATTGTTTTATTGTTTTATTGTTTCATTGTTTCATTGTTTCATTGTTTCATTGTTTCATTGTTTCATTGTTTCATTGTTTCATTGTTTCATTGTTTCATTGTTTCATTGTTTCATTGTTTCATTGTTTCATTGTTTCATTGTTTCATTGTTTCATTGTTTCATTGTTTTTGTATCATTGTATCATTGTATCATTGTATCATTGTATCATTGTATCATTGTATCATTGTATCATTGTATCATTGTATCATTGTATCATTGTATCATTGTATCATTGTATCATTGTATCATTGTATCATTGTATCATTGTATCATTGTATCATTGTATCATTGTATCATTGTATCATTGTATCATTGTATCATTGTATCATTGTATCATTGTATCATTGTATCATTGTATCATTGTATCATTGTATCATTGTATCATTGTATCATTGTATCATTGTATCATTGTATCATTGTATCATTGTATCATTGTATCATTGTATCATTGTATCATTGTATCATTGTATCATTGTATCATTGTATCATTGTATCATTTTATCATTTTATCATTTTATCATTTTATCATTTTATCATTTTATCATTTTATCATTTTATCATTTTATCATTTTATCATTTTATCATTTTATCATTTTATCATTTTATCATTTTATCATTTTATCATTTTATCATTGTATCATTGTATCATTGTATCATTGTATCATTGTATCATTGTATCATTGTATCATTGTATCATTGTATCATTGTATCATTGTATCGTTGTATCGTTGTATCATTGTATCATTGTATCATTGTATCATTGTATCATTGTATCATTGTATCATTGTATCATTGTATCATTGTATCATTGTATCATTGTATCATTGTATCATTGTATCATTGTATCATTTTATCATTGTATCATTTTATCATTTTATCATTTTATCATTTTATCATTTTATCATTTTAACATTTTATCATTTTATCATTTTATCATTTTATCATTGTATCATTGTATCATTGTATCATTGTATCATTGTATCATTGTATCATTGTATCATTGTATCATTGTATCATTGTATCATTGTATCATTGTATCATTGTATCATTGTATCATTGTATCATTGTATCATTGTATCATTGTATCATTGTATCATTGTATCATTGTATCATTGTTTTATTGTTTTATTGTTTTATTGTTTTATTGTTTTATTGTTTTATTGTTTTATTGTTTTATTGTTTTATTGTTTTATTGTTTTATTGTTTCATTGTTTCATTGTTTCATTGTTTCATTGTTTCATTGTTTCATTGTTTCATTGTTTCATTGTTTCATTGTTTCATTGTTTCATTGTTTCATTGTTTCATTGTTTCATTGTTTCATTGTTTCATTGTTTCATTGTTCCATTGTTCCCTTGTTTCATTGTTTCATTGTTTCATTATTTCATTGTTTCATTGTTTATCATTGTTTATCATTGTTTCATTGCTTATCATTGTTTCATTGCTTATCATTGTTCCATTATCTCATTGTTCCATTATCTCATTGTTTATTATTGTTTATTATTGTTTATTATTGTTTATCATTGTTTATCATTGTTTATCATTGTTTATCATTGTTTATCATTGTTTATCATTGTTTATCATTGTTTATCATTGTTTATCATTGTTTATCATTGTTTATCATTGTTTATCATTGTTTATCATTGTTTATCATTGTTTATCATTGTTTATCATTGTTTATCATTGTTTATCATTGTTTATCATTGTTTATCATTGTTTATCATTGTTTATCATTGTTTATCATTGTTTATCATTGTTTATCATTGTTTATCATTGTTTATCATTGTTTATCATTGTTTATCATTGTTTATCATTGTTTATCATTGTTTATCATTGTTTATCATTGTTTATCATTGTTTATCATTGTTTATCATTGTTTATCATTGTTTATCATTGTTTATCATTGTTTATCATTGTTTATCATTGTTTATCATTGTTTATCATTGTTTATCATTGTTTATCATTGTTTATCATTGTTTATCATTGTTTATCATTGTTTATCATTGTTTATCATTGTTTATCATTGTTTATCATTGTTTATCATTGTTTATCATTGTTTATTATTGTTTATCATTGTTTATTATTGTTTATCATTGTTTATCATTGTTTAGCATTGTTTAGCATTGTTTAGCATTGTTTAGCATTGTTTATCATTGTTTATCATTGTTTATCATTGTTTATCATTGTTTATCATTGTTTATCATTGTTTATCATTGTTTATCATTGTTTATCATTGTTTTATTGTTCCATTGTTTTATTGTTCCATTGTTTCATTGGTTCATTTGTTTCATTGTTTCATTGTTCCATTGTTTCATTGTTTCATTGTTTCATTGTCTCATTGTCTCATTGTTTCATTGTTTCATTGTTTCATTGTTTCATTGTTTCATTGTTTCATTGTTTCATTGTTTCATTGTTTCATTGTTTCATTGTTTCATTGTTTCATTGTTTCATTGTTTCATTGTTTCATTGTTTCATTGTTTCATTGTTTCATTGTTTCATTGTTTCATTGTTTCATTGTTTCATTGTTTCATTGTTTCATTGTTTCATTGTTTCATTGTTTCATTGTTTCATTGTTTCATTGTTTCATTGTTTCATTGTTTCATTGTTTCATTGTTTCATTGTTTCATTGTTTCATTGTTTCATTGTTTCATTGTTTCATTGTTTCATTGTTTCATTGTTTCATTGTTTCATTGTTTCATTGTTTCATTGTTTCATTGTTTCATTGTTTCATTGTTTCATTGTTTCATTGTTTCATTGTTTCATTGTTTCATTGTTTCATTGTTTCATTGTTTCATTGTTTCATTGTTTCATTGTTTCATTGTTTCATTGTTTCATTGTTTCATTGTTTCATTGTTTCATTGTTTCATTGTTTCATTGTTTCATTGTTTCATTGTTTCATTGTTTCATTGTTTTATTCTTTTATTGTTTCATTGTTTCATTATATAATTGTATCATTGTATCATTGTATCATTGTATCATTGTATCATTGTATCATTGTATCATTGTATCATTGTATCATTGTATCATTGTATCATTGTATCATTGTATCATTGTATCATTGTATCATTGTATCATTGTATCATTGTATCATTGTATCATTGTATCATTGTATCATTGTATCATTGTATCATTGTATCATTGTATCATTGTATCATTGTATCATTGTATCATTGTATCATTGTATCATTGTATCATTGTATCATTGTATCATTGTATCATTGTATCATTGTATCATTGTATCATTGTATCATTGTATCATTGTATCATTGTATCATTGTATCATTGTATCATTGTATCATTGTATCATTGTATCATTGTATCATTGTATCATTGTATCATTGTATCATTGTATCATTGTATCATTGTATCATTGTATCATTGTATCATTGTATCATTGTATCATTGTATCATTGTATCATTGTATCATTGTATCATTGTATCATTGTATCATTGTATCATTGTATCATTGTATCATTGTATCATTGTATCATTGTATCATTGTATCATTGTATCATTGTATCATTGTATCATTGTATCATTGTATCATTGTATCATTGTATCATTGTATCATTGTATCATTGTATCATTGTATCATTGTATCATTGTATCATTGTATCATTGTATCATTGTATCATTTTATCATTTTATCATTTTATCATTTTATCATTTTATCATTTTAACATTTTATCATTTTATCATTTTATCATTTTATCATTTTATCATTTTATCATTTTATCATTTTATCATTTTATCATTTTATCATTGTATCATTGTATCATTGTATCATTGTATCATTGTATCATTGTATCATTGTATCATTGTATCATTGTTTCATTGTTTCATTGTTTCATTGTTTGATTGTTTCATTGTTTCATTGTTTTATTGTTTTATTGTTTTATTGTTTTGTTGTTTTATTGTTTTATTGTTTTATTGTTTTATTGTTTTATTGTTTTATTGTTTTATTGTTTAATTGTTTTATTGTTTTATTGTTTTATTATTTTATTGTTTTATTGTTTTATTGTTTTATTGTTTTATTGTTTTATTGTTTTATTGTTTCATTGTTTCATTGTTTCATTGTTTCATTGTTTCATTGTTTCATTGTTTCATTGTTTCATTGTTTCATTGTTTCATTGTTTCATTGTTTCATTGTTTCATTGTTTCATTGTTTCATTGTTTCATTGTTTCATTGTTTCATTGTTTCATTGTTTCATTGTTTCATTGTTTTTGTATCATTGTATCATTGTATCATTGTATCATTGTATCATTGTATCATTGTATCATTGTATCATTATATAATTGTATCATTGTATCATTGTATCATTGTATCATTGTATCATTGTATCATTGTATCATTGTATCATTGTATCATTGTATCATTGTATCATTGTATCATTGTATCATTGTATCATTGTATCATTGTATCATCGTATCATTGTATCATTGTATCATTGTATCATTGTATCATTGTATCATTGTATCATTGTATCATTGTATCATTGTATCATTGTATCATTGCATCATTGTATCATTGTATCATTGTATCATTGTATCATTGTATCATTGTATCATTGTATCATTGTATCATTGTATCATTTTATCATTTTATCATTGTATCATTGTATCATTGTATCATTGTATCATTGTATCATTGTATCATTGTATCATTGTATCATTGTATCATTGTATCATTGTATCATTGTATCATTGTATCATTGTATCATTGTATCATTGTATCATTGTATCATTGTATCATTGTATCATTGTATCATTGTATCATTGTATCATTTTATCATTTTATCATTTTATCATTTTATCATTTTATCATTTTATCATTTTATCATTTTATCATTTTATCATTTTATCATTTTATCATTTTATCATTTTATCATTTTATCATTTTATCATTTTATCATTGTATCATTGTATCATTGTATCATTGTATCATTGTATCATTGTATCATTGTATCATTGTATCATTGTATCATTGTATCATTGTATCATTGTATCATTGTATCATTGTATCGTTGTATCGTTGTATCGTTGTATCATTGTATCATTGTATCATTGTATCATTGTATCATTGTATCATTGTATCATTGTATCATTGTATCATTGTATCATTGTATCATTGTATCATTGTATCATTGTATCATTGTATCATTGTATCATTGTATCATTGTATCATTGTATCATTGTATCATTGTATCATAGTATCATTGTATCATTGTATCATTGTATCATTGTATCATTGTATCATTGTATCATTGTATCATTGTATCATTGTATCATTGTATCATTGTATCATTGTATCATTGTATCATTGTATCATTATATAATTGTATCATTGTATCATTGTATCATTGTATCATTGTATCATTGTATCATTGTATCATTGTATCATTGTATCATTGTATCATTGTATCATTGTATCATTGTATCATTGTATCATTGTATCATTGTATCATCGTATCATTGTATCATTGTATCATTGTATCATTGTATCATTGTATCATTGTATCATTGTATCATTGTATCATTGTATCATTGTATCATTGTATCATTGTATCATTGTATCATTGTATCATTGTTTCATTGTTTCATTGTTTCATTGTCTCATTGTCTCATTGTTTCAATGTTTATCATTGTCTCATTGTTTCAATGTTTATCATTGTTTCATTGTTTCATTGTTTCATTGTTTCATTGTTTCATTATTTCATTGTTTCATTGTTTCATTGTTTCATTGATATTGTTTCATTGTTTCATTGTTTCATTGTTTCATTGTTTCATTGTTTCATGGTTTCATTGTTTCATTGTTTCATTGTTTCATTGTTTCATTGTTTCATTGTTTCATTGTTTCATTGTTTCATTGTTTCATTGTTTCATTGTTTCATTGTTTCATTGTTTCATTGTTTCATTGTTTCATTGTTTCATTGTTTCATTGTTTCATTGTTTCATTGTTTCATTGTTTCATTGTTTCATTGTTTCATTGTTTCATTGTTTCATTGTTTCATTGTTTCATTGTTTCATTGTTTCATTGTTTCATTGTTTCATTGTTTCATTGTTTCATTGTTTTTGTATCATTGTATCATTGTATCATTGTATCATTGTATCATTGTATCATTGTATCATTGTATCATTGTATCATTGTATCATTGTATCATTGTATCATTGTATCATTGTATCATTGTATCATTGTATCATTGTATCATTGTATCATTGTATCATTGTATCATTGTATCATTGTATCATTGTATCATTGTATCATTGTATCATTGTATCATTGTATCATTGTATCATTGTATCATTGTATCATTGTATCATTGTATCATTGTATCATTGTATCATTGTATCATTTTATCATTGTATCATTTTATCATTTTATCATTTTATCATTTTATCATTTTATCATTTTATCATTTTATCATTTTATCATTTTATCATTTTATCATTTTATCATTTTATCATTTTATCATTTTATCATTTTATCATTTTATCATTGTATCATTGTATCATTGTATCATTGTATCATTGTATCATTGTATCATTGTATCATTGTATCATTGTATCATTGTATCATTTTATCATTTTATCATTTTATCATTTTATCATTTTATCATTTTATCATTTTATCATTTTATCATTTTATCATTTTATCATTTTATCATTTTATCATTTTATCATTTTATCATTTTATCATTTTATCATTGTATCATTGTATCATTGTATCATTGTATCATTGTATCATTGTATCATTGTATCATTGTATCATTGTATCATTGTATCATTGTATCATTGTATCATTGTATCATTGTATCATTGTATCATTGTATCATTGTATCATTGTATCATTGTATCATTGTATCATTGTATCAATGTTTTATTGTTTTATTGTTTTATTGTTTTATTGTTTTATTGTTTTATTGTTTTATTGTTTTATTGTTTTATTGTTTTATTGTTTTATTGTTTCATTGTTTCATTGTTTCATTGTTTCATTGTTTCATTGTTTCATTGTTTCATTGTTTCATTGTTTCATTGTTTCATTGTTTCATTGTTTCATTGTTTCATTGTTTCATTGTTTCATTGTTTCATTGTTTCATTGTTCCATTGTTCCCTTGTTTCATTGTTTCATTATTTCATTGTTTCATTGTTTATCATTGTTTATCATTGTTTCATTGCTTATCATTGTTTCATTGCTTATCATTGTTCCATTATCTCATTGTTTATCATTGTTTATTATTGTTTATTATTGTTTATTATTGTTTATTATTGTTTATTATTGTTTATCATTGTTTATCATTGTTTATCATTGTTTATCATTGTTTATCATTGTTTATCATTGTTTATCATTGTTTATCATTGTTTATCATTGTTTATCATTGTTTATCATTGTTTATCATTGTTTATCATTGTTTATCATTGTTTATCATTGTTTATCATTGTTTATCATTGTTTATCATTGTTTATCATTGTTTATCATTGTTTATCATTGTTTATCATTGTTTATCATTGTTTATCATTGTTTATCATTGTTTATCATTGTTTATCATTGTTTATCATTGTTTATCATTGTTTATCATTGTTTATCATTGTTTATCATTGTTTATCATTGTTTATCATTGTTTATCATTGTTTATCATTGTTTATCATTGTTTATCATTGTTTATCATTGTTTATCATTGTTTATCATTGTTTATCATTGTTTATCATTGTTTATCATTGTTTATTATTGTTTATCATTGTTTATTATTGTTTATCATTGTTTATCATTGTTTAGCATTGTTTAGCATTGTTTAGCATTGTTTAGCATTGTTTAGCATTGTTTAGCATTGTTTAGCATTGTTTATCATTGTTTATCATTGTTTATCATTGTTTATCATTGTTTATCATTGTTTATCATTGTTTATCATTGTTTATCATTGTTTTATTGTTCCATTGTTTTATTGTTCCATTGTTTCATTGGTTCATTGTTTCATTGTTTCATTGTTCCATTGTTTCATTGTTTCATTGTTTCATTGTCTCATTGTTTCATTGTTTCATTGTTTCATTGTTTCATTGTTTCATTGTTTCATTGTTTCATTGTTTCATTGTTTCATTGTTTCATTGTTTCATTGTTTCATTGTTTCATTGTTTCATTGTTTCATTGTTTCATTGTTTCATTGTTTCATTGTTTCATTGTTTCATTGTTTCATTGTTTCATTGTTTCATTGTTTCATTGTTTCATTGTTTCATTGTTTCATTGTTTCATTGTTTCATTGTTTCATTGTTTCATTGTTTCATTGTTTCATTGTTTCATTGTTTCATTGTTTCATTGTTTCATTGTTTCATTGTTTCATTGTTTCATTGTTTCATTGTTTCATTGTTTCATTGTTTCATTGTTTCATTGTTTCATTGTTTCATTGTTTCATTGTTTCATTGTTTCATTGTTTCATTGTTTCATTGTTTCATTGTTTCATTGTTTCATTGTTTCATTGTTTCATTGTTTCATTGTTTCATTGTTTCATTGTTTCATTGTTTCATTGTTTCATTGTTTCATTGTTTCATTGTTTCATTGTTTCATTGTTTCATTGTTTCATTGTTTTATTCTTTTATTGTTTCATTGTTTCATTATATAATTGTATCATTGTATCATTGTATCATTGTATCATTGTATCATTGTATCATTGTATCATTGTATCATTGTGTCATTGTATCATTGTATCATTGTATCATTGTATCATTGTATCATTGTATCATTGTATCATTGTATCATTGTATCATTGTATCATTGTATCATTGTATCATTGTATCATTGTATCATTGTATCATTGTATCATTGTATCATTGTATCATTGTATCATTGTATCATTGTATCATTGTATCATTGTATCATTGTATCATTGTATCATTGTATCATTGTATCATTGTATCATTGTATCATTGTATCATTGTATCATTGTATCATTGTATCATTGTATCATTGTATCATTGTATCATTGTATCATTGTATCATTGTATCATTGTATCATTGTATCATTGTATCATTGTATCATTGTATCATTGTATCATTGTATCATTGTATCATTGTATCATTGTATCATTGTATCATTGTATCATTGTATCATTGTATCATTGTATCATTGTATCATTGTATCATTGTATCATTGTATCATTGTATCATTGTATCATTGTATCATTGTATCATTGTATCATTGTATCATTGTATCATTGTATCATTGTATCATTGTATCATTGTATCATTGTATCATTGTATCATTGTATCATTGTATCATTGTATCATTGTATCATTGTATCATTGTATCATTGTATCATTTTATCATTTTATCATTTTATCATTTTATCATTTTATCATTTTATCATTTTATCATTTTAACATTTTATCATTTTATCATTTTATCATTTTATCATTTTATCATTTTATCATTTTATCATTTTATCATTTTATCATTTTATCATTTTATCATTGTATCATTGTATCATTGTATCATTGTATCATTGTATCATTGTATCATTGTATCATTGTATCATTGTATCATTGTTTCATTGTTTCATTGTTTCATTGTTTGATTGTTTCATTGTTTCATTGTTTTATTGTTTTATTGTTTTATTGTTTTATTGTTTTATTGTTTTATTGTTTTATTGTTTTATTGTTTTATTGTTTTATTGTTTTATTGTTTAATTGTTTTATTGTTTTATTGTTTTATTGTTTTATTGTTTTATTGTTTTATTGTTTTATTGTTTTATTGTTTTATTGTTTTATTGTTTTATTGTTTTATTGTTTTATTGTTTTATTGTTTCATTGTTTAATTGTTTCATTGTTTCATTGTTTCATTGTTTCATTGTTTCATTGTTTCATTGTTTCATTGTTTCATTGTTTCATTGTTTCATTGTTTCATTGTTTCATTGTTTCATTGTTTCATTGTTTCATTGTTTCATTGTTTCATTGTTTCATTGTTTTTGTATCATTGTATCATTGTATCATTGTATCATTGTATCATTGTATCATTGTATCATTGTATCATTATATAATTGTATCATTGTATCATTGTATCATTGTATCATTGTATCATTGTATCATTGTATCATTGTATCATTGTATCATTGTATCATTGTATCATTGTATCATTGTATCATTGTATCATTGTATCATTGTATCATTGTATCATTGTATCATTGTATCATTGTATCATTGTATCATTGTATCATTGTATCATCGTATCATTGTATCATTGTATCATTGTATCATTGTATCATTGTATCATTGTATCATTGTATCATTGTATCATTGTATCATTGTATCATTGCATCATTGTATCATTGTATCATTGTATCATTGTATCATTGTATCATTGTATCATTGTATCATTGTATCATTGTATCATTGTATCATTTTATCATTTTATCATTGTATCAGATCATTGTATCATTGTATCATTGTATCATTGTATCATTGTATCATTGTATCATTGTATCATTGTATCATTGTATCATTGTATCATTGTATCATTGTATCATTGTATCATTGTATCATTGTATCATTGTATCATTGTATCATTGTATCATTGTATCATTGTATCATTGTATCATTGTATCATTGTATCATTGTATCATTGTATCATTGTATCATTTTATCATTTTATCATTTTATCATTTTATCATTTTATCATTTTATCATTTTATCATTTTATCATTTTATCATTTTATCATTTTATCATTTTATCATTTTATCATTTTATCATTTTATCATTTTATCATTTTATCATTTTATCATTTTATCATTTTATCATTTTATCATTTTATCATTTTATCATTTTATCATTTTATCATTTTATCATTTTATCATTTTATCATTTTATCATTTTATCATTTTATCATTTTATCATTTTATCATTGTAGCATTGTATCATTGTATCATTGTATCATTGTATCATTGTATCATTGTATCATTGTATCATTGTTTCATTGTTTCATTGTTTCATTGTATCGTTGTGTCATTGTATCATTGTATCATTGTATCATTGTATCATTGTATCATTGTATCATTGTATCATTGTATCATTGTATCATTGTATCATTGTATCATTGTATCATTGTATCATTGTATCATTGTATCATTGTATCATTGTATCATTGTATCATTGTATCATTGTTTCATTGTTTCATTGTTTCATTGTCTCATTGTCTCATTGTTTCAATGTTTATCATTGTCTCATTGTTTCAATGTTTATCATTGTTTCATTGTTTCATTGTTTCATTGTTTCATTGTTTCATTATTTCATTGTTTCATTGTTTCATTGTTTCATTGATATTGTTTCATTGTTTCATTGTTTCATTGTTTCATTGTTTCATTGTTTCATTGTTTCATTGTTTCATTGTTTCATTGTTTCATTGTTTCATTGTTTCATTGTTTCATTGTTTCATTGTTTCATTGTTTCATTGTTTCATTGTTTCATTGTTTCATTGTTTCATTGTTTCATTGTTTCATTGTTTCATTGTTTCATTGTTTCATTGTTTCATTGTTTCATTGTTTCATTGTTTCATTGTTTCATTGTTTCATTGTTTCATTGTTTCATTGTTTCATTGTTTCATTGTTTCATTGTTTCATTGTTTCATTGTTTCATTGTTTTTGTATCATTGTATCATTGTATCATTGTATCATTGTATCATTGTATCATTGTATCATTGTATCATTGTATCATTGTATCATTGTATCATTGTATCATTGTATCATTGTATCATTGTATCATTGTATCATTGTATCATTGTATCATTGTATCATTGTATCATTGTATCATTGTATCATTGTATCATTGTATCATTGTATCATTGTATCATTGTATCATTGTATCATTGTATCATTGTATCATTGTATCATTGTATCATTGTATCATTGTATCATTGTATCATTGTATCATTGTATCATTGTATCATTGTATCATTGTATCATTGTATCATTGTATCATTGTATCATTGTATTATTGTATCATTGTATCATTGTATCTTTGTATCTTTGTATCATTGTATCATTGTATCATTGTATCATTGTATCATTGTATCATTGTATCATTGTATCATTTTATCATTTTATCATTTTATCATTTTATCATTTTATCATTTTATCATTTTATCATTTTATCATTTTATCATTTTATCATTTTATCATTTTATCATTTTATCATTGTATCATTGTATCATTGTATCATTGTATCATTGTATCATTGTATCATTGTATCATTGTATCATTGTATCATTGTATCATTGTATCATTGTATCATTGTATCATTGTATCATTGTATCAATGTATCAATGTATCATTGTATCATTGTATCATTGTATCATTGTTTCATTGTATCGTTGTATCATTGTATCATTGTATCATTGTATCATTGTTTCATTGTTTGATTGTTTGATTGTTTGATTGTTTGATTGTTTGATTGTTTGATTGTTTGATTGTTTGATTGTTTGATTGTTTGATTGTTTGATTGTTTGATTGTTTGATTGTTTCATTGTTTCATTGTTTCATTGTTTCATTGTTTCATTGTTTTATTGTTTTATTGTTTTATTGTTTTATTGTTTTATTGTTTTATTGTTTTATTGTTTTATTGTTTTATTGTTTTATTGTTTTATTGTTTTATTGTTTTATTGTTTTATTGTTTTATTGTTTTATTGTTTTATTGTTTTATTGTTTTATTGTTTTATTGTTTTATTGTTTTATTGTTTTATTGTTTTATTGTTTTATTGTTTTATTGTTTTATTGTTTTATTGTTTTATTGTTTTATTGTTTTATTGTTTTATTGTTTTATTGTTTTATTGTTTTATTGTTTTATTGTTTTATTGTTTTATTGTTTTATTGTTTTATTGTTTTATTGTTTTATTGTTTTATTGTTTTATTGTTTTATTGTTTTATTGTTTTATTGTTTTATTGTTTTATTGTTTTATTGTTTTATTGTTTTATTGTTTTATTGTTTTATTGTTTTATTGTTTTATTGTTTTATTGTTTTATTGTTTTATTGTTTTATTGTTTTATTGTTTCATTGTTTCATTGTTTCATTGTTTCATTGTTTCATTGTTTTATTGTTTCATTGTTTCATTGTTTCATTGTTTTATTGTTTCATTGTTTCATTGTTTCATTGTTTCATTGTTTCATTGTTTCATTGTTTCATTGTTTCATTGTTTCATTGTTTCATTGTTTCATTGTTTCATTGTTTCATTGTTTCATTGTTTCATTGTTTCATTGTTTCATTGTTTCATTGTTTCATTGTTTCATTGTTTCATTGTTTCATTGTTTCATTGTTTCATTGTTTCATTGTTTCATTGTTTCATTGTTTCATTGTTTCATTGTTTCATTGTTTCATTGTTTCATTGTTTCATTGTTTCATTGTTTCATTGTTTCATTGTTTCATTGTTTCATTGTTTCATTGTTTCATTGTTTCATTGTTTCATTGTTTCATTGTTTCATTGTTTCATTGTTTCATTGTTTCATTGTTTCATTGTTTCATTGTTTCATTGTTTCATTGTTTCATTGTTTCATTGTTTCATTGTTTCATTGTTTCATTGTTTCATTGTTTCATTGTTTCATTGTTTCATTGTATCATTGTATCATTGTATCATTGTATCATTGTATCATTGTATCATTGTATCATTGTATCATTGTATCATTGTATCATTGTATCATTGTATCATTGTATCATTGTATCATTGTATTATTGTATTATTGTATCATTGTATCTTTGTATCTTTGTATCATTGTATCATTGTATCATTGTATCATTGTATCATTGTATCATTTTATCATTTTATCATTTTATCATTTTATCATTTTATCATTTTATCATTTTATCATTTTATCATTTTATCATTTTATCATTGTATCATTGTATCATTGTATCATTGTATCATTGTATCATTGTATCATTGTATCATTGTATCATTGTATCATTGTATCATTGTATCATTGTATCATTGTATCATTGTATCAATGTATCAATGTATCATTGTATCATTGTATCATTGTATCATTGTTTCATTGTATCGTTGTATCATTGTATCATTGTATCATTGTATCATTGTTTCATTGTTTGATTGTTTGATTGTTTGATTGTTTGATTGTTTGATTGTTTGATTGTTTGATTGTTTGATTGTTTGATTGTTTGATTGTTTGATTGTTTGATTGTTTGATTGTTTGATTGTTTCATTGTTTCATTGTTTCATTGTTTCATTGTTTTATTGTTTTATTGTTTTATTGTTTTATTGTTTTATTGTTTTATTGTTTTATTGTTTTATTGTTTTATTGTTTTATTGTTTTATTGTTTTATTGTTTTATTGTTTTATTGTTTTATTGTTTTATTGTTTTATTGTTTTATTGTTTTATTGTTTTATTGTTTTATTGTTTTATTGTTTTATTGTTTTATTGTTTTATTGTTTTATTGTTTTATTGTTTTATTGTTTTATTGTTTTATTGTTTTATTGTTTTATTGTTTTATTGTTTTATTGTTTTATTGTTTTATTGTTTTATTGTTTTATTGTTTTATTGTTTTATTGTTTTATTGTTTTATTGTTTTATTGTTTTATTGTTTTATTGTTTTATTGTTTTATTGTTTTATTGTTTTATTGTTTTATTGTTTTATTGTTTTATTGTTTTATTGTTTTATTGTTTTATTGTTTTATTGTTTTATTGTTTTATTGTTTTATTGTTTTATTGTTTTATTGTTTTATTGTTTTATTGTTTTATTGTTTTATTGTTTTATTGTTTTATTGTTTTATTGTTTTATTGTTTTATTGTTTTATTGTTTTATTGTTTTATTGTTTTATTGTTTTATTGTTTTATTGTTTTATTGTTTTATTGTTTTATTGTTTCATTGTTTCATTGTTTCATTGTTTCATTGTTTCATTGTTTCATTGTTTCATTGTTTCATTGTTTTATTGTTTTATTGTTTCATTGTTTCATTGTTTCATTGTTTCATTGTTTCATTGTTTCATTGTTTCATTGTTTCATTGTTTCATTGTTTCATTGTTTCATTGTTTCATTGTTTCATTGTTTCATTGTTTCATTGTTTCATTGTTTCATTGTTTCATTGTTTCATTGTTTCATTGTTTCATTGTTTTATTGTTTCATTGTTTCATTGTTTCATTGTTTCATTGTTTCATTGTTTCATTGTTTCATTGTTTCATTGTTTCATTGTTTCATTGTTTCATTGTTTCATTGTTTCATTGTTTCATTGTTTCATTGTTTCATTGTTTCATTGTTTCATTGTTTCATTGTTTCATTGTTTCATTGTTTCATTGTTTCATTGTTTCATTGTTTCATTGTTTCATTGTTTCATTGTTTCATTGTTTCATTGTTTCATTGTTTCATTGTTTCATTGTTTCATTCTTTCATTCTTTCATTGTTTCATTGTTTCATTGTTTCATTGTTTCATTGTTTCATTGTTTCATTGTTTCATTGTTTCATTGTTTCATTGTTTCATTGTTTCATTGTTTCATTGTTTCATTGTATCATTGTATCATTGTATCATTGTATCATTGTATCATTGTATCATTGTATCATTGTATCATTGTATCATTGTATCATTGTATCATTGTATCATTGTATCATTGTATCATTGTATCATTGTATCATTGTATCATTGTATCATTGTATCATTGTATCATTGTATCATTGTATCATTGTATCATTGTATCATTGTATCATTGTATCATTGTATCATTGTATCATTATATCATTGTATCATTGTATCATTGTATCATTGTATCATTTTATCATTTTATCATTTTATCATTTTATCATTTTATCATTGTATCATTGTATCATTGTATCATTGTATCATTGTATCATTGTATCATTGTATCATTGTATCATTGTATCATTGTATCATTGTATCATTGTTTCATTGTTTCATTGTATCGTTGTATCATTGTATCATTGTATCATTGTATCATTGTATCATTGTATCATTGTATCATTGTATCATTGTATCATTGTTTCATTGTATCATTGTATCATTGTATCATTGTATCATTGTATCATTGTATCATTGTATCATTGTATCATTGTATCATTGTATCATTGTATCATTGTATCATTGTATCATTGTATCATTGTATCATTGTATCATTGTATCATTGTATCATTGTATCATTGTATCATTGTATCATTGTATCATTGTATCATTGTATCATTGTATCATTGTATCATTGTATCATTGTATCATTGTATCATTGTATCATTGTATCATTGTATCATTGTATCATTGTATCATTGTATCATTGTATCATTGTATCATTGTATCATTGTATCATTGTATCATTGTATCATTGTATCATTGTATCATTGTATCATTGTATCATTGTATCATTGTATCATTGTATCATTGTATCATTGTATCATTGTATCATTGTATCATTGTATCATTGTATCATTGTATCATTGTATCATTGTATCATTGTATCATTGTATCATTGTATCATTGTATCATTGTATCATTGTATCATTGTATCATTGTATCATTGTATCATTGTATCATTGTATCATTGTATCATTGTATCATTGTATCATTGTATCATTGTATCATTGTATCATTGTATCATTGTATCATTGTATCATTGTATCATTGTATCATTGTATCATTGTATCATTGTATCATTGTATCATTGTATCATTGTATCATTGTATCATTGTATCATTGTATCATTGTATGGTTTCATTGTTTCATTGTTTCATTGTTTCATTGTTTCATTGTCTCATTGTCTCATTGTTTCATTGTTTATCATTGTTTCATTGTTTCATTGTTTCATTGTTTCATTGTTTCATTGTTTCATTATTTCATTGTTTCATTGTTTCATTGTTTCATTGATATTGTTTCATTGTTTCATTGTTTCATTGTTTCATGGTTTCATTGTTTCATTGTTTCATTGTTTCATTGTTTCATTGTTTCATTGTTTCATTGTTTCATTGTTTCATTGTTTCATTGTTTCATTGTTTCATTGTTTCATTGTTTCATTGTTTCATTGTTTCATTGTTTCATTGTTTCATTGTTTCATTGTTTCATTGTTTCATTGTTTCATTGTTTCATTGTTTCATTGTTTCATTGTTTCATTGTTTCATTGTTTCATTGTTTCATTGTCTCATTGTTTCATTGTTTCATTGTTTATCATTGTTTATCATTGTTTAATGATAACAATGAGATAATAAAACAATGATAAACAATGAGATAATGAAACAATGATAACAATGATAAACAATGAGACAATGAAACAATAATAAGCAATGAGGTAATGAAACAATGAAAATAATGTCCCTTTATCTCATTGTTTATCATTATCTCATTGTTTCATTGTTTATCATTATCTCATTATCTCATTGTTTATCATTGTTTATCATTGTTTAATGATAACAATGAGATAATAAAACAATGATAAACAATGAGATAATGAAACAATGATAACAATGATAAACAATGAGACAATGAAACAATAATAAGCAATGAGGTAATGAAACAATGAAAATAATGTCCCATTATCTCATTGTTTATCATTATCTCATTGTTTCATTGTTTATCATTATCTCATTATCTCATTGTTTATCATTGTTTTATTATCTCATTGTTATCATTATACAATGATAAACAATGAGACAATGAAACAATAATAAGCAATGAGGTAATGAAACAATGAAAATAATGTCCCATTATCTCATTGTTTATCATTATCTCATTGTTTCATTGTTTATCATTATCTCATTATCTCATTGTTTATCATTGTTTCATAATTTCATTGTTTATCATTGTCCCATTATCTCATTGTTTATCATTATCTCATTGTTTCATCGTTTATCATTATCTCATTATCTCATTGTTTATCATCATCTCATAATCACATTGTATCATTATCTCATTAACTCATTGTATCATTATATCATTATATCATTATATCATTATATCATTATATCATTATATCATTATATCATTATATCACTATATCATTATATCATTATATCATTATATCATTATATCATTATATCATTATATCATTATATCATTATATTATTATGTCATTATATCATTATATCATTATATCATTATATCATTATATCATTATATCATTATATCATTATATCATTATATCATTATATCATTATATCATTATATCATTATATCATTATATCATTATATCATTATATCATTATATCATTATATCATTATATCATTATATCATTATATCATTATATCATTATATCATTATATCATTATATCATTATATCATTATATCATTATATCATTATATCATTATATCATTATATCATTATATCATTATATCATTATATCATTATATCATTATATCATTATATCATTATATCATTATATCATTATATCATTATATCATTATATCATTATATCATTATATCATTATATCATTATATCATTATATCATTATATCATTATATCATTATATCATTATATCATTATATCATTATATCATTATATCATTATATCATTATATCATTATATCATTATATCATTATATCATTATATCATTATATCATTATATCATTATATCATTATATCATTATATCATTATATCATAATATCATTATATCATTATATCATTATATCATTATATCATCATATCATTATATCATTATATCATTATATCATTATATCATTATATCATTATATCATTATATCATTATATCATTATATCATTATATCATTATATCATTATATCATTATATCATTATATCATTATATCATTATATCATTATATCATTATATCATTATATCATTATATCATTATATCATTATATCATTATATCATTATATCATTATATCATTATATCATTATATCATTATATCATTATATCATTATATAATTATATCATTATATCATTGAATCATTGTATCATTGTATCATTGTATCATTATATAATTGATTGTTTCATTGTTTCATTGTTTCATTGTTTCATTGTTTCATTGTTTCATTGTTTCATTATCTCATTGCTTATCATTGTTTCATTGACTCATTGTTTATCATTGTTTCATGATCTCATTGTTTATCATTGTTTTATTATCTCATTGTTTATCATTGTCCCATTATCTCATTGTTTATCGTTATCTCATTATTTCATTGTTTATCATTATCTCATTATCTCATTGTTTATCATTGTCCCATTATCTCATTATTGTTTCATTATCTCATTGTTTATCATTGTTTCATTATCTCATTGTTTATCATTATCTCATTGTTTCATTGTTTATCATTATCTCATAATCACATTGTATCATTATCTCATTATCTCATTATATCATTATCTCATTATCACATTGTATCATTGTATCATTGTATCATTGTATCATTGTATCATTGTATCATTGTATCATTGTATCATTGTATCATTGTATCATTGTATCATTGTATCATTGTATCATTGTATCATTGTATCATTGTATCATTGTATCATTGTATCATTGTATCATTGTTTCATTGTTTCATTGTATCATTGTTTCATTGTTTTATTGTTTCATTGTTTTATTGTTTTATTGTTTTATTGTTTCATTGTTTTATTGTTTTATTGTTTTATTGTTTTATTGTTTCATTATTTCATTGTTTCATTGTTTCATTGTTTCATTGTTTCATTGTTTCATTGTCTCATTGCTTCATAGTTTTATTGTTTCATTGTTTCATTGTTTATCATTGTTTCATTGTTTCATTGCTTCATTGTTTCATTGTTTCATTGTTTCATTGTTTATCATTGTTTCATTGTTTCATTGTTTCATTGTTTCATTGTTTCATTGTTTCATTATTTCATTGTTTCATTGTTTCATTGTTTCATTGTTTCATTGTTTCATTGTTTCATTGCTTCATAGTTTTATTGTTTCATTGTTTCATTGTTTATCATTGTTTCATTGTTTCATTGTTTCATTGTTTCATTGTTCATCATTGTTTCATTGTTTAGTTAATTTTTTGTGTAGTATTGAGAATTCGACTGACTTGAGAGACAATTATTTGTTTATTTTCTTTTGTCACAGAATACAGAATTAAATGCCAGAGTGCGCATTCCGTTTATCCTTATGTATTTTGATGCGCCGAGTTTTCTTTTTGTTGTGATTGTTGCGCGATCAGTCGCCAACAGATGAATTTAGATCTTTGTTTACTGAATATTTAGGGGCTATCAGCTCGCCATTCTCGCGCTATAGAACCCCTAAGCAAAATTCCAGTGATTCAGAGTCAGATTCTGATACTTATAGTAGGGTTCTCAGAAATATAGTTATCAAAAAAAAGGTCAATGGTCAAATTTCGAAGCTAATTTTGAGAAAATTTAGAAGACAAAGATCGCAAAACACATGGCAACAGGAGAAACAATCTGTATATAGTAGGCACAGCAAACCACAGTGACAGACAGACCAGCGAAGTGGCAAAAAACCTAATAACCACAGCGCCCAGGAGCCCATAGAGAACGACTCTTCTGTTTCCAGGGTCCTATAGCCAATCTGCCGCTCAGGTAACCAGAATAAGCGGCAGAGCCTCTATCATGTCTGGCAAGAAGGGGCGGAGGCATAAGCCAATGTTGCCTCCAGAGCAGAAGCGCAGGTCAATGACGATACAAACAGAATTTTTAGGGGCAAATCCCTGCTACCCGTCATCAGACGAAGAGTAGCGGGGACTGATACGAAATTTCTCATAGATACAGGCGTGTCTAAGAATTTTATCCGACCGCATGAAGGGTTACGAGGCGTCCGCTCAGTAGAATGTCCTTTAACAATTCACTCAATCCATGGCACAACCGGCAGGAAGGCAACATTCTTCATTCTAACGGACATATCAACATTCGATGGAATAATACGCCTTGACTTTTTAACACAGGCTGGGGCAGCTCAAATGGGGTACTGAAGTTGAGCGAATTTGCCTATTAGAGGCGAAGACAGTATTCGAGGTTGGGGCTCTCTTGGATCTCGGAAGCAATTACAGATGTTTTATCAATTACTTTGCGGCAATAGCAAGATCTATCTCAGACATTCCAAATGAAAAAAAATGGTACAGACAGTAGGCACAAGTCACGGAATATAGCAGTACAGTTTACTGAAACGCAACAAAGTGCGTTTTAAAAACTACGCAACATTTTGGCATCAAAAGATGATTACAAGAAGCCATTCGATCTAACGACTGAAGCTTCTGTGTACGGTATTGGCGCGATGCTTTCTCAAGAGGAACATCCTATTACAATGATCTTAAGGACATTGATCAATTATGATACAGATATGTCAGCTGTTAATTTTCATAGGGTCGAAGGAAGGGTATTATAAATTTGCCACTCCGCAAATGTTGTTAATCGAGAAAGCATAAATATCTAATCGATATTAAATATTAAGCACCTAATAGGTGAAATCCATAGGCAGCTGCACGTGGCATCCATATAAAATACTAAGTATAAAGTTTCCAACACGGTAAGATTAATGAAGAACTTCAAAGCGCGAGTGATCAGAAGCCGATTTGTTACCCGTATTTAAAAGGGATCCCAAATCATCTGTTATGCCCCCGGTAAGCCGCACAGTCGTAGGATAAAAACATGTCGGAAAGCAACAGTCTAGTGTGCTTGACTGTGAGATACCCGCTACCCAGCTCACATTTTTTTCTCAACCACCTTTTTTTTTTGTTAATTTTAATTTACAAAAAAAAAGATAAATATTGCGAAAATTTAAAAAATAATAATCTATATCAAAAATGTCAACCCATATTTAAATCTACTGTAACAATTTACACAATATAATTATTGCTAGCTCAGTGGTAGTTGATAAAGCAGAAACTGTTTTGGAGTCATCCAAAGCAACGATTTTAATACCGTCGTATGAGGTCTTAATAGAGATCGACCTCGTCTGTTGACAGTGTTGACATTATATCCAAAAGAATATGAAACATGCAAATCCAAAGAATGTGAAACAGTCATTAAATCTTTATAATCTATGTCAATGGAGCATAGCTCGCATATAAGCGTTTTTCTTTTTGCGCCCTCGTTGCGAACACAGTCCCAAGTCCCAATTTTTATATTCATATATTTGAATTTAACAGAATTATTTATGGATTCACTTGGAGCTGGTTTCAATTAATAGTTCGATTCCAAGTTCGTAGTGAATGATCGTCCCACACTCTCCTCTCTAAGTGAGTTCAGTTGTGTTCTAGTAGTGTTAACAACAGAGACATAAGTTAATTATAAACTGATTATTTATTGATCATTGATCTGGTAAATTACTTTAATGTAATAATAATTAACATAGTTTCTCAAAACTACAACATAAACAAAACAGGTCCCAAATGTCAAACATTTTACGACATACAGCTTACTTGTTTCAATTCAAATAAACGAAAATCTATTTTTTTAAATTCGCCTTTGCTAACGATTTCTGATACATTTCAATTTTAGTTCCATTCATACTGTTGAAATATATCGAAATTAATAATACGATGAAGTATTATTCCAGACCTTTCTATTGAATAATAAAACGCTTCTGTATTATATTTGATTCATTTTTATTCTTGACGGCACGCACTGCCTTACGAACGCAACTCAACAGACTGACTTAGCGTATGTTGTATACACACCAACACATACAGCAAAAAGGAACGAGTAACAAGTGGAACTAAGTTCAGTTCCTTTTTGTGTTCCTTCTGCTGTTTTGTGTGACCATATTAATGTGACTTTTGCTTGTATATATTCAACACGCCACCTCAAAAGTTACATTAATATAAATTATTAACCTTTATATGCATTGCTTTCGGCAGACAAGTATGTGCGTCGTTTATATTACAATTCTTTTTCATTTCTGGGGATAACAGTTTGATCCAGCATTCGCTGCAAAGGATTGGGGAAACCCAGTAAAACCCAACCAGATCAAATTAACATAAAAATCAAATTCAAATATAAAATTCAAAAATTAAACAATTAAACATTCAGATTAAACATTATTGAGCTTCGGTTTTAAAATTAACCTTGATTCCATTTCAGTTTGTTTTTCTATTTAACTTATGATTAGATAAATGAAAAATTAAATTTACGTATTCAGTTACTTATGTTAATAAAAATTAAAATAAAATCGTTTCATCATTGCCGAGTATACCAAACAATTCTTCAAGTAGATTCTCGGCTGAAGTCAAAAGAAATTTATTCTGAAAGCCCCAGTTGGTTCCTCAAAGTGACGAATCTGGCTGCTGGTAATGGTTTTGTCAATATGTCGGCCAGTTGACAATCTGTGGAAATATACTTAACACAAATAAGTTTCTTTTCAATTTGTTCCCTAGTAAAATGATATTTAATATCTATGTGCTTTGTTCTCTTGTGGCAAGTCGGATTGTTTGCAATACTAATGCAACCTTGGTTGTCTTCAAAAATATTTATTGGACCATTTAATTCTAGATTAATTTCATTTATCAGTGATTTAAGCCATAATGCTTCTCTGACACTTTCAAATAAGGCCATGTACTCTGCTTCTGTAGAAGAAGCAGCAACTGATTTTTGTTTCATAGTATTCCATGAAATTAAACAACTTTCGAATATTTTAAATAGGTATCCAGTAGTGCTTCTTCTGTCTGTCTCATTCCCGGCCCAATCGGAATCGGCATATCCCACAAGTATACTATTATACTGAATATTTTGTTTGAATGTTAGCTTCAAATTGACAGTTCCCTTTAAATATCTGAGAACCCGTTTGAGACATTGCCATAATTCCTTATTGTTGTTATTTGTATATCGACTTAAAATACCTATTGATGTACTTAAGTCAGGCCGTGTACATACCATAATGTACATCAAACAACCAATCAGATTTCTACATGGTGCGTCATATGATTCTTCAGATTGCAAAGCCTCATAGTTAAGTTTACTTGGGAGAGGTGTATTAACAGGATTGCAATCTTCCATGTTAAACCTTTTTAAAACATTATTTATATATGCTGATTGGCTGAGACATAAGTGACCGTCCTGTCTGTCAATCTTAATACCAATAAAATATCGAATTTCAAGTAAGTCGGTCATTTGAAATTTATTCTGTAGGTAAACTTTAAAATTAGACATTGTATTAGTTTTATTTGTAGCGATTACTACATCATCCACATATAACAAAATATATATATTTTCAGAAATATTTCCTTTATTCAAAATGTAAATACAACGGTCTACTCCCAAATTTTCAAATCCAACCTCTCTTAACACAATTTCAAATACCTCAAACCAGCATCGTGCAGCTTGCTTAAGGCCATAAATGGCTTTATTAAGTTTACATACTTTATTCTCATCCATATGGGTCAAGCCTTTTGGAATCATCATATAAATTTCGTCTTTTAAAGTTCCATTTAAAAATGCAGTCTTGACGTCCATATGGTGTACCAATAAGTTGTATTGATTTGAAAGTGCCAAAAGAAATCTGAAACTTGAAATTCGAGCAACTGGCGCAAACGTCTCATCATAGTCAGTCATATATTCTTGTGTAAAACCCCGTGCTACTAGTCTTGCTTTATATTTTACTAAGTTGCCAAACTCATCTTGTTTTATACTAAACACCCATTTGCAATCTACAATATTTTTATTCTTGGGCTTTTGAACCAAACTCCAAGTATTGTTTTGAAAATGAGAGTTTAGTTCATCTTGTATGGCCTTCTCCCAGAAAGCTCTATCTTCACGATATTTGATTTCATCGAATGTATTGGGAATGTCATTTAAACACATTTGTGTATTCATTAGGCATTTTTCTAAAAATCTATATGACAGTTTTGGTTTACCTTTAATTCGTTCACTGCGTTTGATATCGTTTGTATTCTCTTCTAATTTATCACCAGTTTCAATAACTGGATCGGCATTCTCTAGATTTGTGGAATTTTCACTAGGTTGTACATTTGATCTTGAATTAACAGATTCATTGTTTTCCACCAATGGAAAATCCGACTCATCAGTTTCCGGTTGAGTTAGAGAGTCTTCTTCATGTACACCCCTAGATTTTTGCATGTTTATTTCATCCACCACAACATCTCTAGCTATCATAAATTTCCTCGACTCTATATTCCACAGTTTATACCCATTTGGCTCATATCCGACAAGTATAGTTTTTATTGACTTTTCGTCAAACTTTCTCTTTTGTACTTTATTAAGTGCATACACTGTCGAGCCAAATATTTTTAAATATTTTAAAACGGGCTTTTTATTATGCCACATTTCATACGGTGTTTTCTTTATATTTATCAACGCTCTACTTGGGGATCTATTAATTAAATACGTTGCTGTTAAAACAGCTTCACCCCAAAATTGTTTACTCAGCTTAGCGCTGCTGATTAAAGATCGAGCCTTCTCGGTGATTGTTCTAATCATCCGTTCTGAAACACCATTTAACTGCGGAGTATGAGGAACTGTTAAATGATAGCTGATGCCTTTTTCAATACAAAACTCACGCATTTCATTAGATAGGTATTCCCTACCATTATCGATATAAAGGTTTACAATTTTCAAATTGAAGTGAGCCTCACTCTTTGCTATAAAATCTTTGAAAACTAAAAATACATCTGACTTATATGTTATTAGATAAGTTACACAGTAATGTGTGTACTGATCAATAAAAACTACATAATAATTTTTATTATCAATTGTAGAGGGTGTGATTGGCCCACAGACATCAGAATGGACTACAAACAGTGGTCTCTGGATATTTTCTTTATTTTTAGATTTTTCAAACTTTAATCTTGACTGCTTGCCATTTATACAAGCCTCACACAATTCTTTACTTGATTCTACAGAATTTAAAAGAATAGTATCTTCAAACAAGTTATTCCGTTTTATTTCTGAAAATTTTTCTGTACTGATATGTCCCAATCTCTCATGCCACAAGAGATACTCTGCACCTTTTGAAATATTTGATGCGTATATTTTACCAATTAATTTAAATTTTATTATTGGTACATTATACTCACAGTTTCCATCAAATACTAGGTTACCGGTTTTGGTGACTTTTATGCCTCCAGGGTTGAATTCAATTGTCATCCCTGCATCCTGCATTCTTTTTACTGATAGCAAGTTGTGGGGAATATCCTTACTATACAGCACGTTTTTCAGAGTAATTCTTCTCTCGGAGCTACTGAGGTTAACCACTCCTTTTGCAGTAGCGTTGATAAATTCACCTCGCTTTGCAATTTCAATTGCTACAGGTGATGCCAAATTCTCGTATTCCGCAAACAAACACATGTCCCTAATAATGTGGTCTGACGCTCCTGAATCTAGTATGAACTGTACTTCACTAGCATTTTCACTTTCTTCTGCATTCCTCATCATGAAAACAAAACCACGTTCTTTCTGCGTTGTTGTTGCTAACTGAGCCTTACCACTACTTTCACTAGGCACATTTTGGTTTCCCGCTTGCCTTTTCAAAAAGAAGCAATCCTTTTTCAAATGTCCTAGTTTTCCACAATGAAAGCATTTTAGCTTTGATTTTAATTTGTTTTTAAATTGTGGCTTTACGTGTTTGTGTAATGCTTTATTTTTATATTTGTTATTCTTAATATCTTTATTTTCAATAGCCTGCAATACTTTGGCACTCGTATCTTTATTCATAGTTTTTAGTTTGATTTCATGGTCAAGGAGTCGTGTTTTTACAAATGCTAATGTCAAACTACTCTCAGATAGGGTCTCTATTGCCGTAATTACTCCATCAAAACTTGATGGAAGAGTCAGAAGTAAATGCGAAACTTTATCCATTTCGTCCAATTTAGCTCCTGAGGCAATGAGTTCGGTTACCAGGTCGTCGAATGAATTAAAATGGCTAAGTAACGGAGTATCACCTTTTAACTTTAACGCTAGCAATTGTTTACGCAGGGAAAGTTGCGAAGCTAGACTTTTCCGCTCATAAATAGCATCCAAGTTTGCAAAAATCTGCTTAGCAGTGTTTTCCGACTTTGCATAAACAAGAAATGAATCACTTAAAAATTCAATTATTAAACTTTTAGCACTCCTTTCTGCCTTTTTAATTTCATCAGTTATTTCCGTGTGTTCGTCGTCTATTACTTTTAATAAATCATTCTCTTCTAATAGACTTCTAACTCTGAACTTCCAAATCGAATATTTCTCCCCGTCAAACGGTTTTATATTCCTCTTCACTTTTTCCATTCTATTTTGTCTCTACCACAATACTTAGCACGAAACGACGAATTGGCAAGTAACTGTAAATTTTGCAGCGAATGGTGAAATACTTTTTCAAGCGAATTGCGTGGCGTCAGCGTCACTCTTGTGAAATTATGTATGCTTGTTAAATATTTTTTTATAATTTCACTTATATATTGTTTGCATATAATTTTATCTGTTTTTCATAAATACACAATGTATTTAGTTTATATGTATATGTATATACTTCAATGTTTCACTTTAATATATTTGTTTTATTTTCAAATAATCACAAAAACTTTTATCATTCAATAGTTGTATATGTGTCTGGGCCCATAACCTGTTGAAATATATCGAAATTAATAATACGATGAAGTATTATTCCAGACCTTTCTATTGAATAATAAAACGCTTCTGTATTATATTTGATTCATTTTTATTCTTGACGGCACGCACTGCCTTACGAACGCAACTCAACAGACTGACTTAGCGTATGTTGTATACACACCAACACATACAGCAAAAAGGAACGAGTAACAAGTGGAACTAAGTTCAGTTCCTTTTTGTGTTCCTTCTGCTGTTTTGTGTGACCATATTAATGTGACTTTTGCTTGTATATATTCAACACATACTATGAAGAACTCACTATAAACTAAATTTGTGTCTTGTAGCTTTAGGGTTGCCTATGTATAGCTGAAAGCGTCAATTACGTCTCGATCTAATCCCAATCTGCATCTACACAAATACAAGACTCCGTAGCCAGGAAATCCTTTCCATCTTGTAGCATGTTTGGTATGTTTCTTTGGTTCTTAATTAAGATACGTCTGGTTTCTTTGGTTCTTAATTAAGATACGTCTGCATACATTTTATAAAGTATAGTATGTATATATAACATATATATAATTAAATTTTCGTACGACATGAAGAGCAAAAAAATAAAACACACGCTTTATTTTAACGCAATAGTTAAACTTTATTGTTAGCGCGAACTGATCGTCCGGTTTGAGGAAAGTAACTTTAAAGACTAAACTGACAATGCGTCTTGATCTTACATGAAACTTCTTATTGCGACTTAGGTTTATTGTGTGGGAGGCTCACTGTGTGGGTATGTGTAGAAATATGCTGAAATTATGCTCTTAAGATCTTTGGACTTTGGTGATTTTTTGGACTGTGCAATAGGACTCTGTCTGAGTTCTTGGAAATGTTTATGGTTAGTCTAATAAGGAATGCTTATTGCTGGTCCTATGGGGGAGCTGGAAATGTTTTAGTTAATCAACTGGGAAAGTTTATAGAGGGACTGATGAGGGAGCTGGGATGTTTATCTTTGGTCAACTGGGAATGTTAATAGTTGGGTTGATGAGGAAGAATATTTCCAATTGAATATTGGATATCTCGCATTATGATTGGGCTAATGGAAGGTAGCTGGTGTGGTGGATATATTGATATCTCATTTCCCCATTCGTAAAAATTAGCTTGTGCTCAAGCGTTTAATTCTGGGTACATAAGCGGACTTGCAGTAGATAACTGCTTCGGTTGTTACAGTATCTTGTGCTTTCTGTAAATATTTTTTATAAATTGATTTTACTTAGTCTTAGAGTTTTCTCTGTATTAGAGCATAAAGAGTTAGTGTAGCTAGTATTGAGAGTATTATAATTAATATTATCTTATAAACTGTGCTCTCTTTATGTATGATTTCTTTAATTTCTATATGGGATATTGGCTCTATTTTATTTACTTTATATTCTGTATAGATAGGATTTAGAAATTCTTCCGCTTTATTGAAGAGCCTGTTATTTCTTAAGTCTATGGTATAATTGATTATTTTAATTATTTTGTTTGTTTTCGATATTTATTCTAAATTATTGCAATCGTGATGTAGTTTGGTTTTAGTTAAATTCCAAGTTAACAATATATTTGGTTCAATTATTTGAATTAAGTCTAGTTGACGATATTTGTTGAATGTACATGTGGGTGTCTCGTGTTTTATAATATTTGCAATGCAATGGTCTTTGATTATATGCTTAATTGTGCTAAAATTTGCCATTTATATGTTCATTAATTACTTGACCATTTTCATCTGAATAAGGGATTATTTGGAAGGTTTACTACTTCATCATTGTGAATGTAAAATTTGCCATTTATGTGTTCATTAATTACTTGACCATTTTCATCTGAATAAGAGATTATTTGGAAGGTTTTTGCTTCCAAACTAGTATTTGGTATGTGAGTCATAAGAAATATTTGATTAGTCGTTGGATCGTGACAGGCTGAAGTTCTATATTTGAAAGTGTTCGTGTTTGAGTAGTTTTGGATTGAAAATTTCTAATCGTGTTAATTGCAACCCTAGTTCTTTGTCTTCTATGTATTCAGTAAAATGTTCGATATTAAATATTAAAAAGTTCAGACGTCCCTGTTCTTCTATGATTTGACTTTGGTTATTGATTACATTGATACCATGATTAAATGTGTTAATAAAATCGTATAGAGTTTCTGTTTGCATGGGAATAACACACAATTATTATGTTGATTTGATCTTCGTTTAATTTTTTATCATCATTAGTGAGTGTACAAAAAAGAATTTTTAATGAGGAACCAACAAAATCAAATAAACCTCGTTTGCAGCTGTTTGTGATTCTTATGCCATTTAATTGTATTTGTAACTCTTCCATTATATATGGTATTTGTGGGTATTTATTGAATATTTTACTTTGGGTTATTCAAATATATACAGTTATACAGTGATGTTCGAAAGATGTTGGTAGGTAAATTAGTCCTGTTTCGAATAATAAGAATCCTTGATTGTTATGAATGGGATTCACTTCAATTATTTTGACTTTACTAAGGCTGATTGCCTGAATCCAGTATCTATTTCGTAATCGTTTTGTCATTTGTTCAAGTTATTTATTTGATTCATTTTTATCTCCTGTGTATTGTATTCTGCGGTTCCGGCATAAATGCATATGTCTGCTGGAGATCTGATAGTTGTTTTGTGTTAAGTCTTGTGATTGTGTATATACAGAATGATTTCGAACTTAGTTAGTTTATTCTCGGCATTGTCATCGCTTTCTGTTATTCTCAATTTTTCATTTACTGTTTTGTGGAATCTTTCTATGTCTGATATTCCTTTTTTGCTTGTCGTAATGTTTAGCTCCACTCTCTCCTCTTGGAACCATACTTTTAGAGCAGCTCTTATAAATGCTGAATCTTTTTTTGCTTTTAGTTCCATTGGTTTGTCCAATCTCATTAAATATTTTAAGAAGAGCTCTTTTAGTTTCTAGCCAATCTCGGCTCCTATTAGTGTTGCGTATTTGGAATAGACATCTATGCATGAAAGGAATTGTTTCTTGCCTATCATATAAAAATCTATTACGTATTTATCTCTTACGTTAAATGTTTCCGGTATAACCTTAAACGTTTATCTTGTATCTCTGTATTCAGTTTTCGCTACACTACATATTTCGCATTCATTTATAATATTTTGGATTAATTTTTGGATAATCCGGATAGTAATTGTTCTCCTTAAACCAATTAATAGTTTTTTTCAATTTATCAGTTATCAGGATTTAATGTTTCTAAATATGCTCGTTGGAAAATTGGGAAATCGATTTCATTATGAAAATAGTTGACTGTTTTTTTTGGAACAAAGGTTCTTTTATTAATTCTTTTGCAAAATGACTTGTCATTTCCTTGTATTTGATTTTGATATTTAGTTTATGGAAATAATGGATTGTTTCCATATGATTGTTCTTATTTTTTATGAATTCTAATTCTCTATTGAAGTAATTTAAAGGCCTTTCTGTTATTGAGCACTGTGTATTGTTGCTCCGGTACTGGCAACTTCTTCTCCGAAGAAATTTTCTTTTATTTTAATATCAAAGCATCGGCTCCATTATTCTCTTTTCCTGGGAGATATTTTATTTGGTAGTCAAATCCTCAACGAACACGAAATAAATTATTCAGCTATAGAAAAAGAATTATTAGCTATTGATTGGGCGACAAAATACTTCAGACCATACTTATTCGGAAGAAAATTTCAAATCTTAAGCGATCATAAACCTTTAGTTTGGCTAAACAATACAAAAGAACTCAATATAAAATTGCAACGATGCAGAATCAGACTTAACGAATTTGACTACCAAATAGAATATCTCCCAGGAAAAGAGAATAATGTAGCCGATGCTTTGTCCCATATTAAAATTAAAAAAACTTTCTTCGGAGAAGAAGTAGCCAGTACCGGAGCAACAATGCACACTGCTCAAGAAGACAGTCAACACTACATACAAATAACAGAAAGACCTTTAAATTACTTCAACAGACAAATAGAGTTCTTAAAAGACGACAACAATCATGTGAAAACAATGCATTATTTTCGTAAACTAAATATCTAAATCAAATACGAGGAAATAACAAGTCAGTTTTCAAAAGAAATAATAAAAGAAGCATTTGTTCCAAAAAATCAGTTATCATTTTCGATTTTAAATCGATTTATCAATTTTCCAACGAGCATATTTAGAAATAATAAATCCTGATAACCCTATAAAGGTAATGAAAACTAATTTCAAACTAACAGACATCCAAACTTTCGCAGAGTTCAAAGAATTATTAATAAAGAACCATAACAAACTCTTACAGCCAGATATTGAACAAACAATTAATTGGTTTAGGGAGAACCATTACTATTCGGAATATCAAAAATTATTCCAAAACCTCATAAATGAATGCGAAATATGTAACATAGCGAAAACGGAACACAGAGACACAAGATTAACGTTTAAGGTCACGCCAGAAACATTTAACGTAAGAGATAAATACGTAATAGATTTTTATATGATAGACAAGAAACAATTCCTTTCATGCATAGATGTCTAATCCAAATTCGGAACACTAATAGAAGTCAAGAGCCAAGATTGGCTTAAAATATTTAGTGAAATGGGAAAAGCAATAGAAATAAAAGCAGACAAAGATTCAGCATTTATAAGCGCTGTAGGTATAACAATTAATATAAAAAAGACCCACGATATTTTAATAACCCAAAGTAACATTTTCAATAAGTACCCACAAATACAGTCTCTATTGGAAAAGTTACAAAGACAATTAAATGGCATAACAATCACAAGCCGCAGCAAACGATGTTTATTTGATTTTGTAGGTTCCTCATTAAAATTTCTTTTTGGTACACTCACTAATGATGATAAAAAATTAATCGAAGATCAAATCAACATAATAATCAACATAAATACAAACTTAAATACAAACAGAAATTCTAAATGATTTTTTTGACACATTTAATCATGGTATCAATGTAATCAATAACCAAAGTAAAATCTTAAAAGAACAAGGAACTCTTTAATATATAATATCGAACATTTTACTGAGTACATGGAAAACATAGAACTAGGGTTGCAATTAACACGATTAGGAATTTTCAATGCAAAACTACTCAAACACGATCAGTTAGAATACATAATTACCAAAAACTTACAAATATGAGAACTTCAGCTTGGCACGATCCAACAACTAATCAAATATTTCTTATGACCCACATACCAACTATTTGTTTGGAAGTAAAAACCTTCCAAATAATCCCCTATCCAGATGAAAATGGTCAAGTAATTAATGAACATATAAATGGCAAATCAGTCAATACCTTTTCTAAGTATATCATCAAAGACCACATGTATATTCAATAAATATCGTCAACTAGACTTAATTAAAATAATTGAACCAAACATATTGTTAACTTGGAATTTAACTAAAACCAAACTACATCACGATTGTAATAATTTAGCTATTAATATCAAAAACAACAAAATAATTAAAATATTAAATTCTACCATAGACTTAAGAACTAATAGGCAATAAAGCGGAAGAATTTGTAAATCCTATCTATATAGAAATTAAAAAAATCATATCATACAACTACAAAGAGAGCACAGTTTATAAGATAATATTAATTGTAATACTCTCAATACTAGCTACACTAACTCTTTATGCTTTAAAATATCGTGGATTTTTGTTATATTAATTGTTATACCTACAGCGCTTATAAATTCTGAATCTTTGTCTGCTTTTATATCTTGTATCTCAGCTATGTTACATATTTTGCATTCATTTATGAGGTAAAATTAAGTTATAACAAATATTTAAAGAAAGCACAAGATACTGTAACAACCGAAGAATTCTGTACCCAGAATTAAACGCTTGAGGGCAAGCTAATTTTTACGCATGGGGAAGTGAGATATCAAGATATCCACCACACCAGCTACCTCCCATTAGTCCAATCATAATGAGAGATATCGAGTATTCAATTGTAAGCATTCTTCCTCATCAACCCAATTATAAATATTCCCAGTTGACCAAGTGTAAACACTCCCAACCATCTCATCAGGCCCTCCATAAACATTCCCAGTTGATTAACTATAAACATTCCCAGCTCCCCATTGGACCAACAATAAGCATTCCCTATTACTAACCATAAACATTTCCAAGAACTCAGACGGAGTCCTATTGCACAGTCCCAAAAATCACCAAAGTCCTAAGATCATAGGAGCATAATTAAGGACTCAGCATATTTCTACACATACCCACACACTGAGCTTCATACACAATAGACCTAAGTCGCAATAAGAAGTTTCATGTAAGATCAAGATGCATTGTCAGTTTAGTTTTTAAAGTTACTTTCCTCAAACCGGACGTTCAGTTCGCGCATACAATAAAGTGTGTTTTATTTTTATTGCTCTTTGTGTCGTACGATAATTAAAAAGTGTTAGTGAACATTAAGAGGGTCATTGCCATTAGAAGGATTCTAACTTTGTCCTAAAGTATATGAAATCCTTAAACAAACATTAACATTATAAAATTATCCGCGAAAACTATCGACGTGCGTGTATGCATTAAAAAAAAAATACGAACATTAGTAAAGGTCATAAGTAATAATAATATCCAGACTCGTAACAATCCGTATTAAAAAACATTTATCAATGGCCACTCTAACCGAAACGGAACTTCATCGGTGCCTCAGCCAATTAAGGCACGTTCCATCTTTCGACACTGGCCAAGAAAAAACAAAGCAATAGTGGACAATTTAAAATGGACACTTCAGAAAATCTTCATCCAGACACCTCGCTAAAGATAGTGTAATGCGTAATTGATCTTCAATTCATTTAATCTCTAAAAATATTTTCAATTTTAAAAAATCTACAAGTCCACTAAATATCTGCACGATAAACGGCGTAATTAAACTTAATCGAAATATTTTAATCGCTCCTAACAAGTTATGCCCAGTTGACCAAATCTTTTTCAATAACTACGATATTTTATTAGGTCGTGTAATAACCCGCAATTTATGACAATATTATTTTATGTCGAATATTATTTATTGCCTTAAGACTTTGTATCAGTTACTACTATGCTCTCGTCAACGGCTCTGTTAATACTGAATCGGAATAGTTGTGTGTGATTTATATGAGAGCTTCGATCGCCGTCTCGCTCTCAGGAATCATTAGTATGCTCTCCTTTTCCTGTCACACAGGTGCCACATCCCTCCTTTCTTTTCCAGTTTCAATTTTAGGCCAGGTCCAGATGATGTTTGGGAGTGTCCACCGACGTTGGCTGATGTATCGCTGGAATTTTCTTTAGATAGCTTTCATCCTTTAAAAATGTTTTCCCTCCGCCTGTTAATTTTACAATGTTGCCTTCACGCTGTAGAACCTCATATGTTGTGGTATCAAAATTTGTTGTCAACTTGTTTGGGAAGACTGCATTCTTTATCAGTACATGATTGCCAACCTAAATGTTAATCTCCTTCGCTCCTCTCGTCCTATCGCCATCTACTTTCCCTTTATGTTTTTGTATAAAGTCATTGTCCTTTTCTTCTGAGTCATGGACTTCACGTAATGCGTCTTGTACGTTCGGAATTTTATCCCTAATCATTCTACTAAACATTAATTCTGAGGGAGAAGTGCCTGTTGTACTGTGTGGGGTAACGTTATGCATTAAGATGAACTGATGAATGTCGTCTTGAAAATTGTTTTTGTTGAGATGGGCTATTTTTAGCCTCTTCATTAGTGATCGATTCATATTTTCCAATATGGTGGGGTCCTTATTAATTGGATGCCATTTGTGCAGTCTTGCTCGAACATTGAACTAATATATTGTCTCCCGTTATCCATTCGTAGATATCTTGGAAAACCCAGTCGACAATATATTTCTTTCATGGCTCCGATAATTGATTCGGACGACATGGATTGGACAAATTTTAGCTCCATATACCTGGAAAAATAGTCTATAAATACGAGTACGTATTTGCCGTTTGGAAGTTGGCATAATAAGTCAGTGGTTATAGGGCTCCATTGACTAGTTGGAAAAACAGTTCTTTGCATAGGAGCCGGCCTTGGTGGCTGGGATACCACCATGCAATCCTTGCATGATTTCACAAAATTTTCTACATCTCGATCGATGCGTGGCCACCAGACCTTTACTCTTAATCGGCGCTTCATGGTCGACTTACCAGGGTGTCCTTCATGGGCTAGCTCTAAAACTCTTTCCTGTAGGCTTTTTGCGATAATTAACCGTGTTTCCTTCAACAGAATTTTTCCTAGCGTCGACATTTCGAACCGAAATGGGTAGAAACTGTTTGATGTATTGCCATCGGCACCACTCTTTAGTGCAATTTCCGAAATATTCATTGATGTAGGGACGGTGTATTCAACGACTCGAAATATGTTGTGTTCAGTTATCCGCCAGTTCGAATATGTTGATGGTAATTCGCATAATCGAGATAGCCTATCTGAAATGTTTTCCTTGCCGGTTTAATAGATCACATTGAACTTTAAAGCTTGTAAACGTAAGAGCCATCGTTCAATCCGTGCCGGCGGTTTTGACGTTGGTTTAAAAATGGTTGCCAACGGCTTGTGGTCTGTAACTAGTTCGAACTTCTGACCGGCTAAATAATAATAAAATTTTTCAACAGCCCATACTAGAGCAAGGCTTTCTTTTTCGGTCTGGGAATACCGTTTTTCGATGTCCGATAGGCTGTGACTTGCAAATTTTAGGTTCTCCCGATTTGTCAAATTGCACTAGTACTGCTCCCAACGCAACTGGCATCCGCTATTAGACGTGTTTTTTTATTTGGGTCAAAATAGGATAAACTTGGTATTTTCGCCAAATGGGCATTAAGGTCTTAAACACCCTTTTTTTCTACATCGCCGTAATTGAATTTGCTTTCCTTTTTCAGTAGTCGTCTTAAAGGCTCTTTACAATTTGCAAGGTTAGGATTGAATTTGCCCACATAACTAACGAATCCTAGAAAACTCCTTGTTTTTGTTTCTGAAAGACATGATTGTTTTTACTTTTTCAGAATCTACCTCAATACCTTTATCTGACAGTATGTGTTCTTGTGTTTTCCAGACGTATTTTTCCTTATTCAATGCAACTTTGTTTTCCTGCAGGACATCTTTAACTTTCTGAACTGCATCATCATGACCCTTCTCGTTGATTCCGAAAATAATTATATCATCGATGTAATTCATCAAGTTCTTGCATGAGGCTAAGAGTTCCTCGAGTTTCCTCTTAAATATCTCGGGAGCAGAGGTAACACCAAACAATCCTTTTGTACCTAAATAGCCCAAGTGGGGTAATAAATGTGGTTATGCTCCGACTGGACTCGTCCAGTCGTGTGAAATATTTTGCACCCTTCACCTTAGTCATAAAAGTGTCGAATATTGGTAATGGGTAAGTCTCTCTCATGATTGCCTTATTTGCCAGTCTCATGTCGATATATTCTGATATCACCGTTTTCTTTAAGTACTATGACAATGGGCGATATCCAGGGAGAATGGGCTATTATTGGTTCGATGATGTCAAGGGCAAGAGCTTCTTCCAATTTTTTTGTTATTTTGTCGTCCAGGGCAATTGGAAATCGCCCCATTGGTTGTTGAACTGGGTTAACGTCTACCATTATTGATAGCTTCACGGGTGGCCCCTTCCATTTTGGGAACGGTGTCATCTCTTCTATTTTCCTTACCTCGAGTCCGAGACGTAAAACATTTAGTTTTAGTGCTGTGTTCTTTCCGAGTAACAATTGCGTTTCGTCTTTTATTACGAAAAATGAAGCAAGTACCTCAGGATTTTGATCAACAGATATCGGGGTCTCGAACCTGCAGCAACTTGTGCGAAGCATATCCTCTGAATTGATTCGTCGAATTCGGTCGAATATTGAAAATAGTCGCTTTATTCATCTGTAGCCTTGCCCAGTCCTTTGGACTTAATAGGTTATAACGCGTCTCTGAGTCAATTACGAGTGAGATTTTGCAGCCTCCAACTCGACATTTAATTACCTCATCTTCATCATCGCTTTTGATCTTGAAACAATTTGATTTGGTCGTTTGGCCGTTCTTTCCTTCCACCAAATGTGCATTGCTGCGTTGACGTTTAACCATGTCATGATAATCATGGGATCGTTTCCGCTTTAGATTTGTTTTACACATCACTGCAAAATGACCGATCCGTGTGCATTTATTGCACTTCTGGTTTATGGCTGGACATGATGGACTTCTGTTGTTGTGGCCTTTACGGCCACATCTCCCAGAATCAAATTTACTTATATTCACGTGTCGTCCTGACATTTTTCTTACCTCTTCAGTTTCTGACATTACCTCCGATTGTTTATTAATCACTTCATCGATTTGACAGGCGTCAATTACCTGAGACAAAGAGTACTCTTTTTCCAACAATTTTTTTTTTAGATTAACGCCGTCCCAGCTGTCGATGACACTACCCTTTAACGCTTCTGTTATAATTAGACCATTAAAGTCCCCGTACAACAGCCCAACTTGGGTAGGTGACAAAAAGGGAACCGATGCCAACGGTAACAAAAATAAACGTTTGGTAATCGACTTTGGGAAATTGAATGAAATAACTATCCCAGATCGTTACCCGATGCCTTGTATTCACATGATTCTTGCGAATCTAGGAAAGGCAAAATTCTTCACTACTCTTGATTTGAAATCAGGGCGCCAGTTAACATGCCCCTCTCCACGGCCACAGGGAGAGAACACAGACCCAGCAACTGCAAGCCTAGCGCCGATAGACAACAACAAAAATCGCCAATGCAAGAACTCTGACGAACACACACACATTCTTGAATTCATTGTAATAAAGTTTCAGTCTTATTTTGTACTCGAAGCAACACAGTCGTTTGTTTGCAAGCCTTCCTTCCAGCATTTCGTAAAGCGATACTCGCTCACGAGATCCCCTCTACCCCCTCGGTCACAAGACTGTAACTGGCGCAGCCGAACTACGAACAAGGGATTAACCATGCCCACTACGCTTATCGTTCAAATTTCTTTGTAGGCTGAGGTGAGTGAACAGGTGACAGCGGTGGTTGTGGAAACTTTTGGTAGCGAAATTATTATAATACATACATACTTAAACATAATAATGTGCAAATAAAGCAAACAAAATCAAATTCTAAATGCCACGCAAGCGACCGTATATGTGTACATCAAACGCTGATAAGGCACCGGGTTCGCTTGTGCGGGACAATTTACAACTACTCTACCAACAAGTTGTTGTGTGCGATGACCGTATATGTGCACATCAAACGCTGATAAGGCACCGGTTTCATCTATACACAGGAGCTCAAAAAAAAAAAAAAAAAAAAAAAAAAAAAAAAAAAAAAGAAGAGAAAAATGAAATGAAAAATTGGCAAATAGATCAAAAACTCGACATCTCAAACCACTGTGTGTGGCGACCGTGCGTGTGTGCCGGAGATCACTAGGTGTGCGTGTGTGAGAGAGTACGGGTATGCTTTTTGGGTATTTCATCAGAATCGTAATTTCATCACTATGCTAACATTGCATCAGCCTATAGCTACTTTGCGATCGACTGTTGTGGTCTTGCATTTATGAGAACAACCGTTAGGACGCGACGACGGCCTGGCGCCGCTGTCGTCGAGTGTGTTTCGTAGTTTAAGAGGAACTGTTCTGTCGCGACGACAGCCTGGTGTCGCTGTGGTCGAGAGTGTTTTATAATTCGAGAGGAACCGTTCTGTCGCGACGACAGCCTGGCGTCGCTGTGGTCAAGAGTGTTTTATAGTTCGAGAGAAACCGTTCTGTCGCGACAACAGCCCGGCGTCGCTGTCGCCGAGTGTGGTTCATTGTGCACCCAAGAAGAATATTTAGAGGACAGATCAGTCAAACATTAGACTTCGTTGTGATCAGAACTCGCTGCGCAAGAACAAAAAATAACAACGTGCTTTCAAATATCACCGACGCGCCAATGTGTACATCAATCGCCTACAACGCAACGGGACAACCCACACACAGAGGTTTACAAAGATAAATGTAAGTTATGTGATTAACGACCGTATATGTGTACAACAATCGCTGTTAAGGCACCGGGATCGTTTCCATTTAACAATTTACATGATTTGCGTTCATGAAATACATAAAAACAAGAATACTAAAAAAAAAAAAAAAAAAAAAAAAAAAAAAACGGAAGAGTAAATTAAAGCTGCACAAATATTATACAAAAAAAATTAAATAAAATAAATAACATACAGAGTGATACTGTTCCCTTCGGCAAATTTCAAGTAAACATGTGTGTATTCGTGTTACTCCGCTTGTGAAATTCTTGTTACGTCGTTGTGCAGTGGCTGCCACTAAGAGCTGACGACGCGCCAGAGTGGCGGAGCGACACTTGATGTCGCGTTGGCCTGCGCACTGCTGAATTCTTGAATTCTTCTGAGGAAACAACAAAACATTCCACGAACAACTTAACGTTTATTGTTGTCACATGTTCACTAACCTCCAAAAAAAAAAAAAAAAAAAAAAAAAAAAAAAAAAAAAAACGTTATATTGAATATTTACTAAATCACATACATTACAGTTGAAGTCGATAACATCCACAAAAACAACAAAGGTTTAAGGAAACACAGCAGCACTACACGAATGGCATAAAACTTACACTAAAACACAGGAAAGCAAGGGTAGCGAATACATACTACAGGTTTTCTTTTACTTTGAAAAAAAATACATACAAATTTTCTTGCACCCAAACATAGATACATATACATAGTATCACTTATTATAGTACACACACATATTACCACACTAATATACAAACGAACTCGTGTACCAAATATACACACCCAAAATTTATCCTACAAAAAAAAAAAAAAAAAAAAAAAAAAAAAACACATAGATATAATTAATATACATATACTTAATTACTACTTTACATTATAACTATTTTATATTACACTATTTACATACCATTTGTTCTGAATACACGTAAATGTTAAAAAAAAAAAGATTAGGTCTAAGGAGCGAGGCCAGTCTATCTGAGACAAGGAAAGCAATAGAAACAAAAGAGAAAGACCAGCTAGTTCAATCCCAAAGCAATAGTCTCACCAACGCTATGGATTCCGGTAACGCATCCGGGCCACTAAGTCCCACCCTTAGCAATTCATTAACTTCCACAAACACAAGCCTGAATCTACCACAACTACTAGCCCTTGTTCATCAACTACCCACCTACGAAGGCCCACCTGACAATCTTGACAGATTCATAGGTAGAGTAGAACAACTACTTTTGTTAGCCGGATCAGTGGACCAAGCAACTTGCGGACAGTACTTACTAGGAACTATCCGTGACAAAATTAAAGGCAGGGCGGACGAAGCACTGAGTGTCTGCGATGTACTCCTCAGTTGGGATGACATTAAAGCAAACCTCAAGCGACTATACTCCAGCAAAAAAACGGAAGAAATGCTTGTTAGAGAACTACATAATCTTCCGGACGGACTCAGTATGGGGAAATTATATTACACAACCACTAAAATAAGAAGTGAATTAATGTCCCTGGCCAGAGAAACAGACCCTAGTGAACACTCACTCACAACCAAACGTGACCAATATGACAGATTCTGCCTTAATACATTCCTAGTTGGATTAAGGGACCCACTTAGATCAGCCATTAGGAACCAAAGACCAGAGACAATCGAGAAAGCATACGAGTACGGACAGATCGAATTGAATTTTTCTAGAAACCTGAATAAACGCCAAGAAAACCAACAACGCGACATCTCGACATACAGGAATCACCCATATGCGAAAGGACAATCAACCAATAATGACTACAATAGACGCTACATACCAGGACAACAGAACTATACTAATGGCAACAACGCCCGCCATGTAACACGACATGATAACACCAACAACGACAATAATAGTCGCTCTACACAGCGACAACAAAATTTTAACAACAATAATAATAGACGCTTCACACGTCAACATAATTCCAATAACGAAAGTAATGGTCGACACGATAAACAAACTCTGGGCAGGAACCCCTTCCACAATAACGACAAACCAGATCAGACCCTAAACCACCAAGACAAGAACAATCATAATCCAAGCGCGTCCCTATGTAACATCAACGATGATGCAAATTTTTTACTAGAAGCCTCGGGAAGAAGTCGGTTACATAAGCAAGAAGAGTCACGGATCTTCCTTGCCATTTGTTTTCCTTTCACCAAACTTCATGGTGCCAAAACCTCTCAAATTCCTAATAGACACTGGATCTACCTACTCATTCATAAACCCAGCACTTATTAACGAAGACCACATAAAAAAACTAACTTCCGATATAAATATCCACACTGTACTTAGTACATTCAGAATTCGGGAATATGCAGATGAAATAAATTTCAAACAATTCAAAAAAATTCCCAATTTCAAGTTCTTACTATTTAATTTCCACCCCCACTTCAATAATCTCCTAGTTATGGATTTCCTATCCGGCCTAAATGCAAAAATAAACTTTGCCGACTCCATATTAGAAACACCAGAAACCGCCATACCAATCTTCACAAGAGCAAACCCTGTAGATACATTACATACCCTACCACAAAATACTAAAATACGACTTCCGCTCCCAGTAAACTTCATGCAGGGAGACTTTATATATGAAACTACGAATTTGAATAATCAAATAGTCATAACTGGCGGCTTATACACCGCAATCGCAGGATCCGCCTATTTCGAAGTCTGTAATAACTCAGACCAGATCCAAACACTTTATCTTGAAGAACCGTTACAGGCAGAAGAGTTCTCTCCACTAACCCACCAATACTTAAACTGCATGTCCGCGGCAACTAATACAGAATTACCGGACGACCAACAATTAAACATTCAAACGGAACACCTTAACAGCGAGGAAAAGCAACATATTCTCAAACTATGCAAATCATTCAAAAGACTCTTTCACGACAAAAACAATCAACTAACGTTCTCTAACGCCGTCAAACACTCTATACCAACAACAGATAATATACCGATTCACACAAAATCTTACCGTTACCCATTTGTACATAAAGACGAAGTTATCTATAAGAATATCATAAAAAACAGCCATTCCCCTTGGAGTGCACCCGTCTGGGTCGTACCTAAGAAAGGTGACATCACAGGTGAAAAAAAGTGGCGCTTGGTAATCGATTTTCGAAAATTAAATGAAAAAACTATCTCTGATAGATACCCTATTCCGAACATTGCAGATATACTAGACAGTATAGGAAAGACCATGTACTTCACAACAATAGACTTAGCAAGTGGCTTTCACCAAATTCAAATGAACCCACGCGACGCAAGCAAGACGGCATTCACCGTCGAAAATGGGCATTACGAGTTCACGAGGATCCCCTTCGGTCTCAAGAACGCCCCTGCCACGTTCCAACGCGTTATGGACAACGTCTTAGGTGATCTAGTCGGTAACGTCTGTCTCGTCTATCTCGACGACATAATAGTATTCTCTCCCTCACTCCAAAAACATATAGCAGATATTAAATCTGTATTCATAAAACTCCAAAACGCAAATCTAAAAATCCAACCGAACAAGTGTCACTTTTTAAGAAAGGAAATCGACTTCCTGGGACACATTGTCACCCAGGAAGGAGTCAAACCAAACCCACTTAAGATTCAAACCATCAAAGACTTCCCCTGCCAAAAGACAGCTAGGGAAATTAAATCATTTTTGGGACTATTAGGGTATTACAGGAAATTTATTAAGGACTTCGCAAAAATAACTAAACCCATAACGAGACAACTAAAAGGAAAGAAATCTATAATAATAGATGAGGAATTTAAACAAGCATTCGAAACGTCGAAAGATCTTCTTTGTAATGATCCCATACTCACATACCCTGATTTTAATAAACCGTTTACGTTGACCACAGATGTAAGTAATTATGCGATAGGCTCTGTGTTGTCACAAGGCCCAGACACTAACGACAGACCCATATCCTTCGCTAGCAGGACACTATCGGATACGGAAATCCGCTATTCCACGATAGAGAAAGAAATGCTAGCTATCATTTGGTCTGTAGGTCATTTCAGACCATACCTCTTCGGGCGTAGATTTAAAATAGTCACGGACCATAAGCCATTAATCTGGCTAGAAAATCTGAAAGGCCAAAATCCAAAACTACTTCGATGGAAAACTATCCTGGCCGCTTACGACTACGAAGTCGTATACAAAAAAGGGTCGCAAAACGTAGTCGCTGACGCACTCAGCAGAATTGAGCCAAACTTGAACATAAACGAAGACCCACAAAGTATACCAATTGCTTCACAACCACTAAATCACTTCAATAGTCAAATAATATTCCGTACCGGATCAACAACTGCAAGACAAGTGGAAACACCATTTGCCCATAAAATAAGACACATAATCACAGAACCCGTGCATACTTTCGACTCCGTTACAAATACCCTTCAAACAATCCTGAAACCGAATAAAACATTCGCAATATTTGCACCAGACGATATTTTCAAAATAATAGAAGAATCCTATAATAACTATTTCTTCGAAAACGACTTATACAAAATTTCCCGCTGCAAAATATGGCTAACCGAAATCACTAACCCCCATGACCAGGAAAACAAAATTCGTGACTACCACTTTAACACCAATCATAGGGGGATAGATGAAACATATAACCATTTAAAAAGGGACATTTATTTTCCGCATTTAAAAGACATTATCACAAAAATTATAAAAAATTGCGATACTTGCCTAACCCTCAAATACGATAGACACCCCCATAGACCACTGATGCAAACCCCAACTGCCCCAGAGGGACCATTGGCGGTCGTGCATATAGACATATATTTCATTAACAATGCTTGTAACCTCACCATTATAGACAAATTCACCAAACTAGCACAAGCCTACCCCCTTAGCAATAGGAATTCAATAAAAGTTGCCGATGCCCTATTACAATTTATAAGTCACTACGGCGCACCAAAAGAAATAATTTTCGACCAGGGCGCGGAATTTTCGGGCAGTCTATTCAACGACCTCTTAACCCAATTCCAAATAACAGCCCATACAACTTCATTCCAACAATCAACGGGCAACGCTTCGGTCGAAAGACTGTATTCCACATTAACCGAACTATACAGGATAATCATGAACAAAAGGAAGGAAGCATGCCTAGAATGCGGGCATGACCAAATACTCGCAGAAGCAGTTGCAACATATAACAATGCAATACACTCCAGCACTTCCTATACCCCTTTCGAGCTCTTTCACGGAAGAACTCACATATTTAACAAAACAATAACATTCGACAATCACCACGACTACCTTAAGAAATTAAACGAATTTAGAAAAGACATATACCCAAAAGTACAAGAACATTTAAACTTGACCACAGAAAAAAGATTAGCTAAATTAAACAAGGACAGAGAGACACCAGTCCAAGTCGAGCCTAATGATACGGTATTTAGAAAAGAAAACCGTAGAAACAAGCTAACTCCGAGATTTTCACTACACAAAGTAGGTAGAGACAAAGGCATCACCTTCCTAACAACTAAAGATCAAAAGTTACACAAACAAAAGATTAGAAAAACAGTTAAGAAATTTACAAACACCGGATCACCAGCTTAAGCAATAATAATAAATAAAATTTTTTAAATTACACAAAACTCTTTAATGAACTTGGAGAAGACAGAAATAACATTTATTCATTTCAATTTATAGTAATAGGATTATGTATAGTAACCGATTATGTAAGCAACGTAGTTGATAGCCCCTTAGCCAGTAAGCTAAACCTTATCCCTAAATTGTTATTTAATAAGGAACAAATACAACATAAGAAATATAATAAGTAAACAAAATGTAACGTTAGCCTTAGATGAACATACTTATGAATCATGTTATACTTTAAACACAATACACATGTTTAACATTATGATAACCATTATTGAAGAAAAAAAAAACTGTTAATTTCAAAATATCGTCGGAGTTCGTGGCGTACACTAACAACACGTCGCCTGGCCACCTGTCTCCGATCCGGCCATTCCCCCTCCGTGGCCTTCTCTTCGGACTGGGGGGGGGAGGAGTTAACATGCCCCTCTCCACGGCCACAGGGAGAGAACACAGACCCAGCAACTGCAAGCCTAGCGCCGATAGACAACAACAAAAATCGCCAATGCAAGAACTCTGCCGAACACACACACATTCTTGAATTCATTGTAATAAAGTTTCAGTCTTATTTTGTACTCGAAGCAACACAGTCGTTTGTTTGCAAGCCTTCCTTCCAGCATTTCGTAAAGCGATACTCGCTCACGAGATCCCCTCTACCCCCTCGGTCACAAGACTGTAACTCGCCTTCAAATCTTCTTCGCAGACCAAAACCACGAGAAGACTTAATTTTCGGTAAACGGTGGAAAATATGAGTTCTGTCGACTACCCTTTGGCTTTAAAAATGCAGGAAGCATTTTTCAGAGAACCATAGATGATGTTCTTAGATAACAAATTGGGCAAATATGTTACGTATATGTAAATGACGTAATAATTTTTCTCTGAAAACGAGGCTGATTAGATTTGGCATTTTGATAAAGTACTAAAGTGCTTAAGCGATTTTATCATGAGAGTGTCACCGAAAGGGAAATCTTTTTTCGCGGGTGACATTTCAAATTCCAGGTTCACGATGACAGTCCCAATGACTTGTCACAGAGACTGCCACTGCGTCTGTTAAATTTCATTTTAGAGCATTTATTTTGATTGTTTCTTTAGAAGTAATAATATAAAATACAAATACAAATATATATTATGAAACCCCACGCTGTTTTCAATGTTGCTAAAGTTCTAACTTTAAAATTAAAAATTAATCATATTCATTAAATTGGGTTAAAATAACTATTATACATCGCAACATATGAGAACTAATTATAATTTTACTTACCTCTATTTGTTTGTTTGTGAAACTCGCGCAGAACCAAAATCAACTTCGCCATAGAGCGTCATGATCAAAACCAAATATGTTAGAGAATAGACAGACGAAAAACACCGAATACAGAAAATACACATTTTAAAACTGAACTCTTTGCGGACCGTCACTGCGCAGTAATTGAAAAACAAAAGGAAATTTTATTTTGAGCGGCGATGACGTCACTCGGCGACACTTAGCCTGACTCCGGTGAACATTGTCAGGAACTGATATTGGTCACCAGAGTCACCGGGACAATGACCATGACTCCTGTCACCGATGTCAAAAAATTCAATACAGATATTTAGGAAAAAACATTAAGTATAAGAGACTTAGAATTCAGATGACATTCTGTTGAATGTTTCAATACGATTCTTTTCTCTAAAAGCAGTGTGTTTTTAACGTTCTCTATGTGTGTCCTTTCGATGACCTTTTGATCATTATTTGACGATCATTATAATCAATACAAATAGAAATGGTAGGGGGTTCTCTCTTTTCCTATTGGGTATAAAATCCGGCAGCTCCTTGTTCAAAGTTCGCATGAGTTTCGTTTCTTTTCATTTTCATTTGGATCAACAGAGCAAAGACTAATAAAAATTACAGCCATTAAAATTTTTAAAGGTATCAAACTGAGAGATCAACAATTAATTATGAAAAATTTTGTGTGCTATTCAAGTGAAACGCAGTGTATATATAATGAATCCTCAATTTCTTTGGGTATTGAATTTAAAATGAATCCTCAATTTCTTTGGGTATTGAACTACAATATCCTATGACCAGAGATGAAACATAATCAGGACATTTAATTATTTTATCACATTTATTGTCCAAAGTCGTTTTAGTTATTTTTAACTGTTATTTAATATTTGGTATAACTTTTAAAGGCTATGCTCATGCGCTCAGTAGTATGAAAACCTAACTCAGCCGCCAGTTAATCTATGTCATAAATTACGAATTAAATTACGTTCACATGTCAAGAGGGTAATAAAAATTCAATTAATTGAAAACTGCATTATGACCTAATAGTTTATGGGGTGAGATGTGATCATCGATTGTTTAGATAACGGGACGTCAACGGGCGATCGTGTTGCATTGGCCCGCCAGCATAACGAAAAGGGTCGGGCTGCTAGCGCCCACTTGACGGCGACGAAAAGCGGGGCCCGATATGGAAGGGAAAAATCAAAAAGGGACGGAACGAAAGCGATCACTTATCGTCGACGAAACGAAAGGCACGGGGCGCAAGCGAAGAGACAGAATACAAACACTTACATTTCCCACCATTTTCGAATGTATTCGTAAGCGCACCAACTCATAAAAGACGAAAATAAATAAATAAAAATACATGTATATTTGTTTTCTTTGTAATACAATTTTAATTATTATTATTATTTCAAATTCTGTTTAGAAACGATGTTTGAAATTTAAATACATTTTTATAATTTTTAGAGATTTTTGACAGCGTAGTGTAAAGAAATAGCAATGAAAATAGTTTAATGATTCCGTCAACTGTTCCCTGTTTCTCGGGAAAAATTTTGCCTTTAAACATTTTCATGAAATTATTGATTCTGATTACAACTTCTTTTTCCTCCAAATTCGTGAATGTCTGGTTCTATTCAATACAAAGTCCGAGATGTAAATTTCTCTTTCACGCGGTAATAATACACGTTTATTAAATTTAAATAGCTTAAAAATAAAAAGCTCTCGCTCACGATCAAAAAGTATGGTTTCAGATTTAGTTGAAACTTGTGTTCTTCTTACTTCGAATTTCTATACTATGATGAAGATCATACTCTTTAAGCTTTTTAATAATACATTTTTTAATATCTTCAAGTCCATATGATCCTATGGGAATTTCTATGATCTTGTCTCCAATATGGAATAGATTGTTCCCTTCATCAACGTTTGGTGTAGAATTATATACATAAAAGTCTATAAGCGCACACGCATAATTATGTTTCAATTCAATTTGAGGAAAAAAATTTTCACTTATAACTAACGTGTTTCCATTTAATACAATTGTTAATGATGACTACATTTTGATGGCTAAATATGAACTTTCCTTTTTACACTCATCTCATAATACTTATATGACCATTTATTCAAGTTTAATAAATCGATCAAATCGTTTTCTGTATCGTCCAGTTTTCATATAATCATCCTTAGAGATAAATAGAGATCCAAATTTTTCCTGCGAACATTTTCGTTAGATTTTCTTAAATGAATCATATTTCATGCCACTGTTTACATGATCTCGATAGATACGTCGCATATTTAAATCATCTACTTTAAACATTATAATGAAATTATAAATGTATTAAATGTTTCGGTATATGTGTATACTTTTGACACAAATAAAAATAATTAATATTCTTATGTCTATTTCGGTTGGTATAAGCTCTTTGAAAATTCATAAATGTTTTCAAATTTGAGACCATTCGGACTCTTTATAAGACTGAGCATCACATTGGTTTTCCCACAATTTGATGGCCCAACCATCAAAGCCCGAATTCTGTTGGGTAGCAAAGTACTATGATGAGGATGTTGATTTTCCTTACCATATCCATCACCCTCAATGTTTCGAACTATGATACTTTTATTTTGTCTTAATAATCGCATGTTAATGTATGAAGTACTTCATTCAATGAAAAACGTTTGATGATTGAGATCGTTATAAAATGGGCAAACATTTTTATAATCGGTTTAATCATAAATCGAATATCAAAGAGGGCAGTGGTCTTGTAAACAATATAATAAACGCTCTACCCTTTGAGGCTCATATACCTGGTTACAATTTCTGTGGTCCTGGCACAAAGTTAGCAGAACGTTTAGCACGCGGTGATCGTAGAATTAATCCATTAGATGAAGCTTGTAGGGAACACAATATTGCATATTCAAAGAGTAAGGACTTGAGTAAACGACATAAGGCTGACTCTGTTTTAATTGATAGGGCTAGGAATCGTATAAAAGCGTGGGATAGTAATTTGGTGAGAGAGCAACAGCTTATTTTGTAACGAATATGATTAAAGCGAAGAAAAAGTTTGGAATGGGGGTAACACAGGAGGGGAGGAAAGGAGCAAAAACGACTCTTGCTACAATAATCAAAAAGGCTACCAAGGAGTTGAAAAAGAAAAAACCCCTCGACATAATGAATGCCATAAAAGTTGCACGCAAAGCAATATCAAGTTCAATGGGATGTAAGAAAAATGTGGTAATTCCGCGTGTTATAAATGTACCGAAAGTAGGTGGTTTCTTACCACTTGTAGCAATTTTAACAGCCCTCAGTGCTGTGGGTAGTTTAGCGTCAGGCAGTGCTGCAATCGTTAAATCTATTAACAATGCAAAGATGGCAAAACAACATCTTGAAGAAAACAAGATACACAATAAAAAAATGGAAACAGTTGCGTTGGGGGCGGGATTGTATTTACAACCATATAAAAAAGGATATGGAATATCATTGAGCAAACATAATAAAAAAAAAAAAAATAAACAACGCAGTCAAAAAAACTGATAAGGGAGCTACCCCAAAGGGCTTTATCGAACTTTGATATAATGAGGTTTGCGAATGGAAATATTCCACATTTTCGGGGGGTTTATATGAAAGATGAATTACCCAAATACCCACTACATAATGAGTGTGCAATAATAAATTTAGCAGACTCATCATCAAAAGGAACACATTGGGTGGCTTATTACAAAAGAGGATTGAATGCATATTATTTCGATAGTTTTGGAAATTTACAACCCCCCTAGTAGTCAGATATTTAGGAAAAAACATCAACTATAATTATCAGCGTTTCCAAAAATTTGAGACTGTTAACTGTGGACATTTGTGTCTTCAATTTTTGATGCAGCTAAAGCTGGTGTTGGATTCATAAACACTGTACGTACTATTTACAAACACACTTGAGATTTGTGAAATGAACTGAACCCTTATATGTCATCACTTGAACATTTTCGTCAAACTAAATAGAGATGGAAGGGGAAATTCTTTGTCGTTATTGGGTATAAAATCCAGGAGCTCTTTGAAGAAAATATCAGTCAGTGAACAGCGCCAGCACCATTACCATCACCATCACCAGTAAAATCACCAGCACCATCAGCATGAACGCCAGTACCAGCACCACCAACAACATTACCACTAGCAGCAGTACCACCAACAGCACCCCCACAATCGATTTCGGATAGGTGAAACCAATCAGGAGGATTTCGATGCTCTCCTGAAGGATATTGAGGAGGATCCCTTAATGGACGCCTTTAGTCAAGGCGCTTAAAAAGAAAACTCCCATTAAAGGAACTACCTAATAATAGAGAATTCAAAGTGCTGTCAGCCAAGCGGGTGAAGGGTAAATTTGGTACAAATATAATGGTTGCGTTGGAGGAATTTAACGTTTTCCTCCCCTCAAGGTTTGATGTTATCGATGAGGATATCCTCAAAGACTTTGAAATAAAAAATGTTATTTTTTAACAAAAACGGAGGATGAGAATATTGATATTACTTTAAAAATAACTTTATAATTTCTTTATTGTATTAAAAATTATATAATAATAATAATAATAATAAAAAAAAAAAATATATATATATATATATATAAATTTAAATCTGTTATTAATTTCAACACGTAAATAGGAACTTAATCAAATTTCAGCCCAAAAATTTGAAAAAAAAATAAATAAAATAAATAAATAAAATAAATAAATATATTTTTTTATTTGTAGGGGTATATGGGTATTTTATTTTCAGAATTTACCAGGCCTGGTCTATAAAACAAGATCCGTTTACCAGACCTGGTCTATGAAACCAGATCCATTTACCAGACCTGGTCTATTAAACCAGGTCCGTTTACCAGACTTGGTCTATAAAACCAGCTCCATTTACCAGACCTGGTCTATTAAACCAGGTCCGTTTACCAGACCTGGTCTATAAAACCAGATCCATTTACCAGACTTGGTCTATAAAACCAGGTCCGTTTACCAGACCTGGTCTATGAAACCAGCTCCATTTATATATATATATATATATATATATAAATATATATTCTCAGTATACAATCAACCACAGAACTAAAATAACCGATTTAGTTCTATCAAGTTTCATAATTTCAAATTTGAGTACAATGAATAAAAATATTTTATCTCAATTGACTAAGAGTCGAAAGGCTTTAAAAAAAAAATTCGGAGATTAAACAACTCAAAGGTCTTAACACTATTGGATTGGAGGAAACATTCAAGCCTATTACTGAACCCTTAAATGAACTTGTTAATAATAATAAAAAAATACAATATATGATATAGCCCAAAAAACACCACTGCTAGTACACCACATATGAAAAAAAGAAGAAACTTTTAGCATACAACGATGACGATGATGATGAAGATGATGATGATGATGATGATGAACAATTCTATTCTCAACCAGCTATAGAGGATACATCATTTGTGTTACAAGATGCATCCACACCTAGCACATCAAGCAAGCTTCCGGGTCCTGGATACTCACATGTATCTTCACCTTTAAACACACATCAAGTACCCCACCATGAAGATAGCTCGAAAAATGTAAACCTAAGTATTCCATCAAGAGAATTTACTTTAGAGGACGCAACATATTAAGCATCTCATACACCAGCTTCAATATCAACTTCATCATCACACCATGAACAGACCCCTAAAAATTTAAATATCAGTGAACTGACACGAGAATTTACATTGGATAAGACATATGGACCATACAGAAATGCAAGTGGGCAATTAATGTTGGGGCCTCATAAATGTTTCTAATAATAAGATTTAATTTGATGATGCTCAAAACTGGCAGCTCACTAGAGGGTTGTATTCATTAATATTCCATCATCATGCAGAAAATTATAATGCAAGTGAATTAGCAATATATAGAGAAATTTTATTTAAAACTAGTGTATTCCGAAGAAATTTTCAACCAAATGGTCAAGTGAAAGGCACAAGGGCTCTCAAATATACAAAAATCATAAAACCGCTTTTAGCTAAATCATCCACAGCTGAGTCTACACCCAAACGCTCCAAAGCAAGTGTATCCGGATCTGGGTTCATGACACTTGACATGAATAAGGCCAATTATGTGTTCTGGGATGATCCAAATGAGTTGGTTGAACGTCTACAACTCTTAATGGCCTCTCAATCAGCAGGAAATAGTAATCACACTAATGAAATTACATCAATAATTGAAGAATTGAAAGAGGCTCAAATTATATACAGTTAATCTATATATATTAGAGTGTCAACATTTAATTGTGTTTATAATCATCATGTCTGTTGACAAGTTTGGACACTATATAAATGATAAACAGAGCTCTAGTCATTTAAAACGATATGAGAAAACTTTATCTGGACTCTATATTGATACGGATGGTAACTTTAATGAACAATGAAAACGAATAAAAAATGGAAGTGTACCAAAAGAGAACACTGATATTGTTATCAAAGAGTATGTGGATCGGGCCATAAACGAGTTGCGAAAATCTCTAACAGTCTCAATCGCCGTCCTTGATAAGAGATTGAATAGTCTTGAGAACATTGTTGCGAACATCCTTGAAAAAATTATATATGATTTGAAACCCAAATGAAATTGTTAACATTATGAAAATTGGATTTGATTTACACAAACACCGCTAACACCTAAATATGAGTAGACGAAGCATTATTAATGAATTACATGCTCCTTCCCGGAAGCATTTTATACGACGTATAGTCATTACAAGGGGAATAAACAATTTGTGGCAAGCTGATTTGGTTGAAATGGGCAAGTACGCACACTCGAATAATGGATATCGCTACCTGCTAACAGTAATAGACACATTTTCGAAATTTGCTTGGTGTGAAGCAATAAAATCTAAACATGCAAAAGACGTTGTTCAGGCAATGGAGAAAATATTTAAGTCAGGACGTGGAGTACCTAAGAATCTTCAAACAGACGATGGTAAAGAGTTCTTTAACACTCAATTCAAAAAATATTGAGTAATCGCTATGGAATCAAGCACTACTCAACATTTAGTAGTCTAAAAGCCTCTATTGTTGAACGGTTCAACAGATCATTAAAAGAGCTCATGTGGCGGGAATTTAGCTTCAATGGAACATATAACTGGATTGATGTGTACAAAGAACTAATTAATGTTTACAATAACAGACCACATAGAACATTAAAAATTGCACCCATCAATGTATGTAGTGAGAATGAGAAACATATATTGGAAACTGCCTATAATAATATTAAATTTTTTACGGGTAGCAAACTAAAAATGGGCGATAATGTGTTTTCCCTATACTTATCTGTAAAATTTGAAAGACAAACATTTTTTTTTTTCTTTTAAACAGTTTTATTCTTAAATTTCTATTGTACAATTTACAATTTTAAATAAACTTTAATATTATACAGTTGATGACATTGTTTTAATTTATTATTATTATTATTATTATTTCTATTATTACATTTTATTTATATCTATTCTTTTTATTAATATTATCTAATAAAACAGAATGTAATAGTAGCTCTCCCTCATAAATTGATATAACACTTTCGTTGCTTGCTAATTTTCTTTATAGTCTATTTATTTTAGTAGCATTACTTTGAGCATTCTCTAGCACACTAATTTGGCTATGCCAAATATTTGATTGTGTTTCTAGAGTTGATATTAATTCTTGTATTTCTTTATGAATGGTACTATAATGACCAATAGCTAGAGTTGAAACTCCATCTTCACAAATAATACGTTTATCATCCTTACTATCTAGTGTAGTTTTTGTTATTTTTATTGTCCTAATCTCATGCCCTCTAGACCTAAACATGAGCATGCTATCACGCTCCTGCTGTCCTGTCAGTAAACAATTTTTATAACCTTCAAAGGTTATTTTTTTAGGGCAACTCCTTTTGACCCCTTTATTTTTTTTGATACATGTATCCTTATTTCTATCACAATTTTCACTCTTATAGGCATTCATTTTTGATCGTAGACCAACAAACTCAGTCATTGGTCTACCATGTAGCTCATCTTTAAAGAAGCCCAAACGCTTCTTATTACATTGTTTGAAATTATAGAGGGAGGCCAACTCATTCGAATATTCAGATGTGTCGAATTTGAATTCGACATCATCCTGGATTTCTTCATAGAAATCATTGGATTTAATCGAATAAATAAATGAATCGGTATCCATATAATTCAATTTGAGGGCTTCCTTAAATTTTGGCTTCATATAATCATAATGGAAGTCATACATTTTGAATTTTGACAACTCCAAAACGACAAAGCCCAAATAAATTGGTTTATCACAAATATTGTGTAACCTTTTCAATTGGATTGCATACGTGTTTTCATTAAATTTTGTAGCACTATGAAAATTTGATCTAGAAATAAGGTCTCGGGCACATAATTTAGGTCGCCCGAGTTAACATGCCCCTCTCCACGGCCACAGGGAGAGAACACAGACCCGGCAGCTGCAAGCCTGGCGCCGATGGACAACAACAAAAATCGCCAATGCAAGAACTCTGACGAGCACACACACATTCTTGACTTCATTGTAATAAAGTCTCAGTCTTATTTTGTACTCTAAGCAACACAGTCGTTTGTTTGCAAGCCTTCCTTCCAGCATTTAGTAAAGCGATACTCGCACACGAGATCCCCTCTACCCCCTCGGTCACAAGACTGTAACTGGCGCAGCCGAACTACGAACAAGGAATTAACCATGCCCACTACGCTTATCGTTCTAATTTCTTTGTAGGCTGAGGTGAGTGAACAAGTGACAGCGGTGGTTGTTGAAACTTTTAGTAGCGAAATTATTATAATACATACATACTTAAAAGAGAGAACAACTGCAAAAAAAAAAAAAAAAAAAAAAAAGTAAAACATAATAACGTGCAAGTGCAAACCAAGCAAATAAAGCAAACAAAATCAAATTCTAAATACCACGCAAGCGACCGTATATGTGTACATCAAACGCTGATAAGGCACCGGGTTCGCTTGTGCGGGACAATTTACAACTACTCTACCAACAAGTTGTTGTGTGCGATGACCGTATATGTGTACATCAAATGCTTATAAGGCACCGGTATCATCTATACACAGGAGCTCAAAAAAAAAAAAAAAAAAGAAGAAGAGAAAAATGAAATGAAAAATTGGCAAATAGATCAAAAACTCGACATCTCAAACCACTGTGTGTGGCGACCGTACGTGTGTACCGGAGATCACTAGGTGTGCGTGTGTGAGAGAGTACGGGTATGCTTTTTGGGTATTTCATCAGAATCGTAATTTCATCACTATGCTAACATTGCATCAGCCTATAGCTACATTGCGATTGACTGTTGTGGTCTTGCATTTATGAGAACAACCGTTAGGACGCGACGACGGCCTGGCGCCGCTGTCGTCAAGTGTGTTTTGTAGTTTAAAAGGAACTGTTCTGTCGCGACGACAGCCAGGTGTCGCTGTGGTCGAGAGTGTTTTATAGTTCGAGAGGAACCGTTCTGTCGCGACGACAGCCTGGCGTCGCTGTCGCCGAGTGTGGTTCATTGTGCACCGAAAAAGAATATTTAGAGGACAGATCAGTCGAACATTAGACTTCGTTGTGATCAGAACTCGCTGCGCAAGAACAAAAAAAATAACAACGTGCTTTCAAATATCACCGACGCGCCAGTGTGTACATCAATCGCCTACAACGCAACGGGACAATCCACACACAGAGGTTTACAAAGATAAATGTAAGTTATGTGATTAACGACCGTATATGTGTACAACAATCGCTGTTAAGGCACCGGGATCGTTTCCATTAAACAATTTACATGATTTGCGTTCATGAAATACATAAAAACAAGAATACTATAAAAAAAAAAAAATACATATACATAGTATCACTTATTATAGTACACCATATTACCACACTAATATACAAACGAAGTCGTGTACCAAATATACACACCCAAAATTTATCCTACAAAAAAAAAAAAAAAAAAAAAAAAAACACATAGATATAATTAATATACTTATACTTAATTACTACTTTACATTATAACTATTTTATATTACACTATATACATACCATTTGTTCTGAATACACGTAAATGTTAAAAACAAAAGAGAAAGACCAGCTAGTTCAATCCCAAAGCAATAGTCTCACCAACGCTATGGATTCCGGTAACGCATCAGGGCCACTAAGTCCCACCCTTAGCAATTCATTAACTTCCACAAACACAAGCCTGAATCTACCACAACTACTAGCCCTTGTTCATCAACTACCCACCTACGAAGGCCCACCTGACAATCTTGACAGATTCATAGGTAGAGTAGAACAACTACTTTTGTTAGCCGGATCAGTGGACCAAGCAACTTGCGGACAGTACTTACTAGGAACTATCCGTGACAAAATTAAAGGCAGGGCGGACGAAGCACTGAGTGTCTGCGATGTACTCCTAAGTTGGGATGACATTAAAGCAAACCTCAAGCGACTATACTTCAGCAAAAAAACGGAAGAAATGCTTGTTAGAGAACTACATAATCTTCCGGACGGACTCAGTATGGGGAAATTATATTACACAGCCACTAAAATAAGAAGTGAATTAATGTCCCTGGCCAGAGAAACAGACCCTAGTGAACACTCACTCACAACCAAACGTGACCAATATGACAGATTCTGCCTTAATACATTCCTAGTTGGATTAAGGGACCCACTTAGATCAGCCATTAGGAACCAAAGACCAGAGACAATCGAGAAAGCATACGAGTACGGACAGATCGAATTGAATTTTTCTAGAAACCTGAATAAACGCCAAGAAAACCAACGACGCGACAGCTCGACATACAGGAATCACCCATATGCGAAAGGACAATCAACCAATAATGACTACAATAGACGCTACATACCAGGACAACAGAACTATACTAATGGCAACAACGCCCGCCATGTACCACAGCGACAACAAAATTTTAACAACAATAATAATAGACGCTTCACACGTCAACATAATTCCAATAACGAAAGTAATGGTCGACACGATAAACAAACTCTGGGCAGGAACCCCTTCCACAATAACGACAAACCAGATCAGACCCTAAACCACCAAGACAAGAACAATCATAATCCAAGCGCTTCCCTATGTAACATCAACGATGATGCAAATTTTTTACTAGAAGCCTCGGGAAGAAGTCGGTTACATAAGCAAGAAGAGTCACGGATCTTCCTTGCCATTTGTTTTCCTTTCACCAAACTTCATGGTGCCAAAACCTCTCAAATTCCTAATAGACACTGGATCTACCTACTCATTCATAAACCCAGCACTTATTAACGAAGACCACATAAAAAAACTAACTTCCGATATAAATATCCACACTGTACTTAGTACATTCAGAATTCGGGAATATGCAGATGAAATAAATTTCAAACAATTCAAAAAAATTCCCAATTTCAAGTTCTTACTATTTAATTTCCACCCCCACTTCAATAATCTCCTAGTTATGGATTTCCTATCCGGCCTAAATGCAAAAATAAACTTTGCCGACTCCATATTAGAAACACCAGAAACCGCCATACCAATCTTCACAAGAGCAAACCCTGTAGATACATTACATACCCTACCACAAAATACTAAAATACGACTTCCGCTCCCAGTAAACTTCATGCAGGGAGACTTTATATATGAAACTACGAATTTGAATAATCAAATAGTCATAACTGGCGGCTTATACACCGCAATCGCAGGATCCGCCTATTTCGAAGTCTGTAATAACTCAGACCAGATCCAAACACTTTATCTTGAAGAACCGTTACAGGCAGAAGAGTTCTCTCCACTAACCCACCAATACTTAAACTGCATGTCCGCGGCAACTAATACAGAATTACCGGACGACCAACAATTAAACATTCAAACGGAACACCTTAACAGCGAGGAAAAGCAACATATTCTCAAACTATGCAAATCATTCAAAAGACTCTTTCACGACAAAAACAATCAACTAACGTTCTCTAACGCCGTCAAACACTCTATACCAACAACAGATAATATACCGATTCACACAAAATCTTACCGTTACCCATTTGTACATAAAGACGAAGTTATCTATAAGAATATCATAAAAAACAGCCATTCCCCTTGGAGTGCACCCGTCTGGGTCGTACCTAAGAAAGGTGACATCACAGGTGAAAAAAAGTGGCGCTTGGTAATCGATTTTCGAAAATTAAATGAAAAAACTATCTCTGATAGATACCCTATTCCGAACATTGCAGATATACTAGACAGTATAGGAAAGACCATGTACTTCACAACAATAGACTTAGCAAGTGGCTTTCACCAAATTCAAATGAACCCACGCGACGCAAGCAAGACGGCATTCACCGTCGAAAATGGGCATTACGAGTTCACGAGGATCCCCTTCGGTCTCAAGAACGCCCCTGCCACGTTCCAACGCGTTATGGACAACGTCTTAGGTGATCTAGTCGGTAACGTCTGTCTCGTCTATCTCGACGACATAATAGTATTCTCTCCCTCACTCCAAAAACATATAGCAGATATTAAATCTGTATTCATAAAACTCCAAAACGCAAATCTAAAAATCCAACCGAGCAAGTGTCACTTTTTAAGAAAGGAAATCGACTTCCTGGGACACATTGTCACCCAGGAAGGAGTCAAACCAAACCCACTTAAGATTCAAACCATCAAAGACTTCCCCTGCCAAAAGACAGCTAGGGAAATTAAATCATTTTTGGGACTATAAGGGTATTACAGGAAATTTATTAAGGACTTCGCAAAAATAACTAAACACATAACGAGACAACTAAAAGGAAAGAAATCTATAATAATAGATGAGGAATTTAAACAAGCATTCGAAACGTCGAAAGATCTTCTTTGTAATGATCCCATACTCACATACCCTGATTTTAATAAACCGTTTACGTTGACCACAGATGTAAGTAATTATGCGATAGGCTCTGTGTTGTCACAAGGCCCAGACACTAACGACAGACCCATATCCTTCGCTAGCAGGACACTATCGGATACGGAAATCCGCTATTCCACGATAGAGAAAGAAATGCTAGCTATCATTTGGTCTGTAGGTCATGTCACGGACCATAAGCCATTAATCTGGCTAGAAAATCTGAAAGGCCAAAATCCAAAACTACTTCGATGGAAAACTATCCTGGCCGCTTACGACTACGAAGTCGTATACAAAAAAGGGTCGCAAAACGTAGTCGCTGACGCACTCAGCAGAATTGAGCCAAACTTGAACATAAACGAAGACCCACAAAGTATACCAATTGCTTCACAACCACTAAATCACTTCAATAGTCAAATAATATTCCGTACCGGATCAACAACTGCAAGACAAGTGGAAACACCATTTGCCCATAAAATAAGACACATAATCACAGAACCCGTGCATACTTTCGACTCCGTTACAAATACCCTTCAAACAATCCTGAAACCGAATAAAACATTCGCAATATTTGCACCAGACGATATTTTTAAAATAATAGAAGAATCCTATAATAACTATTTCTTCGAAAACGACTTATACAAAATTTCCCGCTGCAAAATATGGCTAACCGAAATCACTAACCCCCATGACCAGGAAAACAAAATTCGTGACTACCACTTTAACACCAATCATAGGGGGATAGATGAAACATATAACCATTTAAAAAGGGACATTTATTTTCCGCATTTAAAAGACATTATCACAAAAATTATAAAAAATTGCGATACTTGCCTAACCCTCAAATACGATAGACACCCCCAAAGACCACTGATGCAAACCCCAACTGCCCCAGAGGGACCATTGGCGGTCGTGCATATAGACATATATTTCATTAACAATGCTTGTAACCTCACCATTATAGACAAATTCACCAAACTAGCGCAAGCCTACCCCCTTAGCAATAGGAATTCAATAAAAGTTGCCGATGCCCTATTACAATTTATAAGTCACTACGGCGCACCAAAGGAAATAATTTTCGACCAGGGCGCGGAATTTTCGGGCAGTCTATTCAACGACCTCTTAACCCAATTCCAAATAACAGCCCATACAACTTCATTCCAACAATCAACGGGCAACGCTTCGGTCGAAAGACTGCATTCCACATTAACCGAACTATACAGGATAATCATGAACAAAAGGAAGGAATCATGCCTAGAATGCGGGCATGACCAAATACTCGCAGAAGCAGTTGCAACATATAACAATGCAATACACTCCAGCACTTCCTATACCCCTTTCGAGCTCTTTCACGGAAGAACTCACATATTTAACAAAACAATAACATTCGACAATCACCACGACTACCTTAAGAAATTAAACGAATTTAGAAAAGACATATACCCTAAAGTACAAGAACATTTAAACTTGACCACAGAAAAAAGAATGGCTAAATTAAACGAGGACAGAGAGACACCAGTCCAAGTCGAGCTTAATGATACGGTATTTAGAAAAGAAAACCGTAGAAACAAGCTACCTCCGAGATTTTCACTACACAAAGTAGGTAGAGATAAAGGCATCACCTTCCTAACAACTAAAGGTCAAAAGTTACACAAACAAAAGATTAGAAAAAACAGTTAAGAAATTTACAAACACCGGATCACCAGCTTAAGCAATAATAATAAATAAAATTTTTTAAATTACACAAAACTCTTTAATGAACTTGGAGAAGACAGAAATAACATTTATTCATTTCAATTTATAGTAATAGGATTATGTATAGTAACCGATTATGTAAGCAACGTAGTTGATAGCCCCTTAGCCAGTAAGCTAAACCTTATCTCTAAATTGTTATTTAATAAGGAACAAATACAACATAAGAGATATAATAAGTAAACAAAATGTAACGTTAGCCTTAGATGAACAAACTTATGAATCATGTTATACTTTAAACACAATACACATGTTTAACATTATGATAACCATTATTGAAGAAAAAAATTGTTAAATTCAAAATATCGTCGGAGTTCGTGGCGTACACCAACAACACGTCGCCTGGCCACCTGTCTCCGATCCGGCCATTCCCCCTCCGTGGCCTTTTCTTCGGACTGGGGGGGAGGAGTTAACATGCCCCTCTCCACGGCCACAGGGAGAGAACACAGACCCGGCAGCTGCAAGCCTGGCGCCGATGGACAACAACAAAAATCGCCAATGCAAGAACTCTGACGAACACACACACATTCTTGACTTCATTGTAATAAAGTCTCAGTCTTATTTTGTACTCTAAGCAACACAGTCGTTTGTTTGCAAGCCTTCCTTCCAGCATTTAGTAAAGCGATACTCGCACACGAGATCCCCTCTACCCCCTCGGTCACAAGACTGTAACTCCCGCCTTGTGGGCCTACACCTGGAGCATCCCACTCTGTCACAATACGGACATCTACCCTCTTTTCGCTATTTTCCATGGTTTTCCCATAGACAGCATTATTCAATAGCTTAAAAAAATCTTTTTCAAATGAATTTTTTGCCCTAGTCCTATGCTCTGTATTAATATCTATGTATTTTTTAAGCCAGGCTTTCTGCTTAAATTCTAGAATGGAATGTATATTTTTCAACTTCAAGCCGTGTTTCAGAAATTGTTGAAGCGTTTTATAGTGAATTATATATTTCTCCTTGTCACGGAGATCGGCTATTAGTTTTTGAGTTTTCGACTTTGACGATGGGAGCTTATTGGCTGGACAGAATGGGAGGTCATTATGGCTATCGTGTAGCGAGTATGGATACTCCAAGTCAACCTCAAGAATATATCCATACTCGCTATTCCCGAAAATTTTGTTGATATCAAATGTTTTTATATCCTCCTGCTCTAACCATTTGATCCCACCATAAGGCAGTGTTTCAGACATGGCCCATCCATACAAATTGTTAGCATCCACATACATTAAAAATTATGATTCTACTAGAGAATCAGAATTCTGAAATCAGAAAATTCTGATTCTCTAGTAGAATCATAATTTTTAAGGTATTTGTGGTTTGCTTTTGTATGTCTATGACTACATTGTACTAACCCACCTCGAATTCCACACTGAATATATCTAATCATATCAATATCAGTGAGTAATTCGAGGCGAATCTTTGTAGTCTTCAACATAGCGTCCCACGACAACCCGGGAGTTGTAAAATAATGTGCTGGATCTAGTTGATAGATACTCGAGCAAATTACTCTAAAGTTTTCGAAAACGTCTGTTAACAATAAAACATCCATTTTTAAATACATCTCCAGATACTCTTTAAGTGTTTGACACTTGAAATGATTCCATACATTACAGGCATGGGCATAATCAGTCTCAGAACATTCTGATTCTGATAAAGAGCTATAGAACATTTCCCTTGGTGGAAGAGAAGTTTCCTCTAGCCTTTCCATTGAATCTAAATATTCGTAAGGGAATACACTTTTCCTGCGAAGAAGGGTAAAATCTACCTTATTAGGATATTGAGATCGTAGCACACTCAAATTATCCTCGTTTAGATTCCCTGCAAGGGTGTCTAGACTAGAGGGCATGAAACGAATTGTATCTAAAATCGGATTTCTAAAGTATTTTCCCCAACTGGAACATACGTTGAAATTGAAATGTATAATCCTTTATTAAGTGGGATGACTTTTATTTCCCCTTCAATTTCCCCGAGCTCTTTGACGAAGAGATGGGAATCATATTTTGAAAAATTGTGAAAAAACACTGGAATGAAATTGGATGTCTTTAACTTTAAGTTGCACGAACTATGTGCAATGCCTCTGTATTCACCAGTGAAATGACAGTGATCTCTCAATCTGTCATTTCCTAAAACGCCTTTACAAATGTGGCAGTTAACTGCCTCATCGAAATCAAATGAGTCTTGAGCACTCATTTGTAATAGTACCACACGCTTCATGTCGTTTTTATATATATCAGACAAATCGGACGTAAGGCTAACAACGAAAGTGCTAGCAACATTTTTCCGTTCTTATGACAAACTTATCTAAACCTGAGTCAAATGCAAATGCTACAGGTACATGTTTATTAATAATTTGAGTCGATGAACTTACATTGCTATCGTCAGGTTGCAGAATGCACTCGAAATCTGCATATACGGTGAACGGAACTTGTAGTTGACGGTGGTAGTTGTCGAAAAATAGCTCCGACGCTTCCGTCTTTGGTGGTTCAGTCACGACATGGCTACATCTCTCCGCATGTCGAATGGCTCTCTCCTCACTTGTGGAGTACCGCAGACATTGGTTAAAAAACCAACGTCTAATGCGTTGACTTCCCATTTGTGAAGATAACACACTGTAATTAGAGAAATTTGGGATTAGATATTTGTGGATTATTGAGTTTTCAATGTTTAAACTTACGCTGACATATTTTTTATCCACACAAAGTGTCCGTGAACACCAGCGGATGGTACATCAATAAACAACAAGTTGATATGATATTTTAGCTCCACTCCACTGGTAAAAAGGGGTCCAATCACCTTATTACGTTCCTCATCATACCCAAACACATTTAAACTTATGTGAGGGTTATGTTTCTCGAAATCCTTTAGCTTACGGATTTCTAGCGGGAACCTCAATTCAGTGAAATCTACCTTGATTTTGTTATCAAGGTGGATTATAGGTAGCGAAACGTTAACTCCATAACGGCTACATCTCTCAGGTCTGTCTGATGGTTTTAGTGCGGAAATAATTGCCCACTTGAAGCAGAAACTGTCATTACTCTGAACACTTATAATCCCCATTTTCTTCTTTAATTTTGATGGGAGCGCAAAGTGTTCGGCGGATCCTTTCAATGGATCACATTGTAGCATGTTCAACTCCAGCCTGATGATGCGAGTCATTGTCCATCCACTGTCTTTCTCCTGAAACTCACTCATTTTTGTTGATATGGCATCACAGTGAGTGTTATAAAATGCGTTGAAATCCGTGCTAATTATCGCCATGGTCATCTTGCTTTGGAACGATTTCAAATCTATTTGTGTATCATGCTCTTTCACTAGCATATAATCTGCGAATAATTCAAAATTTATCTTTGATGCCGTATGAAAGGTCATCACTCTTTCCATATGCGGGAGCAGTACTAAGCCGGCTTCACTTAGGAATTCAGCTGGAATCCTAACAGCAGCTCCCGCATTTACAAACATATATTGAAGGATACGTCCCTTGTATCCATCAGTGGTTTGTTTAACTTGTCCATTCACTGGTCGCATAGCAATATATTTATGCAACTCAGTGCGGACATGATGATGCCATTGCACATTTCTAGGAAGGAATTGTGGTGTTGTTTGGTGGATGTGCTGATTTTATTTTACACAATTCACAAATGTTTAAACAAATTCACTTTGAATATATAAAATTTTATTCTTATAAAACTCGCGGTGTATGCGTTGAACGACGATATATAAGTGATTTCTAAGGCTCTGTGTTAGTAGAGCTAGACTCGCCAAAATTGTGATCCCAATATTCGCGGATTCCATTTCACTATTTTTTTCATTTTTCATTTTCAAATGCATTGACTTTTCACTTTTAACTTGGGTTCAAGAAATTTTTCCACCCCCGCCTCCGTTGACGTCCCGTTATATAAACAATTGATTAACACACCTCACCGGCGGTTCGTCGGCGGTTCGTCGGCGATGCGTCCACGATGCGTTGGCTGAAAACGATGGCTTGCGCCCCGTCCCTTTTCGATTTGTTGACAAATCTGTCAAGTGGGCGCTAGCACCCCGACCCTTTTTGCTATGTTGGCGGCCCAATTCAACACGATCGCTCCCTCACACCCGTATCCCGTTGACGTCCCGTTATATATACACAATCGATTATCACACCTCACACCACAAAAACAATTAGGTCATAATTTATTATGACCTTGACATTCCTTTTCGATTTGTTGACAAATCTGTAGTGCTTGCTAGCGCTCCGTCCCTTTTCGATTTGTTGACAAATCTGTTATGCCAAGTGGGCGCTAGCACCCCGACCCTTTTTGCTATGTTGGCGGCCCAATTCAACACGATCGCTCCCTCACACCCGTATCCCGTTAAAGTCCCGTTTTATAAACAATCGATAATCACACCTCACATTAGGTTTTCATACTACTAGTACTTAAAGGTATTGAACCGGAAGTAACACCAGCTGAAGTTACTGGCGTACTGAAGGAGAAAGGTTTTAATGTCAAAAAAATGTTATTAACATTTTAAATAGAGGAAGAAAACCTCTTTTCAAGGTAGAACTTGAACCCAAAACCACAACCAAGCCTCTGAAAAAAATGAAGTTCATCCAATTTTTACACACCAGTTCCTACTACACGCCAGAATAACCATAGAAGAGCGCAGAAAAGAAATGGGCCGGTGCAGTGTAATAATTGTCAGGAATAGGCCACATAAGGTCATATTGCACGCTACGTCCAGTATGTGTTGCTTGTGGAGACCTCCATAACTCCCACAAATGCCAAAAAAAAAGAGAATCCCAGCAGCAGAAAGTGTGGAAACTATGGAGGTATTCATACGGCTGTCCAGTCTATAAGGAACTGAAAAGTCGTACACACCAAGACCATTGCTCGCTCACATATAACACCTATGAAATCTACGCATGATGACTTCTCCCCTACAGCCGTTAAATCTCCAGCTAATATTGAGTTCACCGACAAACCCGCAAGCTTTGCAACTGCTTTAAAATTGGGTCTGAAAAGTACCGCTCCCAACAAGCCACGATCATCAGTTTCTACTCATCAACAAGGAGATCAGTCTACGAACAAAATTGAAACAATGATATTATGTAATCTTCAAAAAAGTATGATGGATTTCATGTCATTCGTGCGGACAACTTACAAGATCTTATGCGGAACCAGAACGTTTTGATTGAGCTGCTTGATGCCCAAAAACTGACTAAGTAATCAATGGATTCACTTCGTACATCACTATGGAACGCCAACGGCGTGTCACAGCAAAAACTTGAGTTGACTCAATTCCTTAATAATAACAACTCACAGAAACTCATCTTACCAATAAATATAATTTCCAAATTCGAAGTTACTTTTTCAACAACACGAATCACCCAGACGGGAAAGCACATGGAGGCACTGGGATTCTGATTAGAAACCTCATCAAGCACTGCTTCCACAATAGCTTCGCCACTAACTGCATGCAAGCTACATCTTGGAAATGGCTTACCTGTCCTCCTCGGTTTACAACATATTGGCTAACAGATCCCAGAAAACTGCCGGACTTGATAGACTTTGCAGTCACAAAAAACATTCCGCGCAACCTGATAAGCGCCAACTCCTTATCAGATCTATCGTCTGATCATTCGCCTGTATTCCTTTAACTAAATCCAGTTGCGGCCGATAAACCATTCAGACTAACAACGAATAAAACCAATTGGCTAAAATACAAAAAATATGTAAGTTCCCATATTGAATTGAATCCACGTTTGAATTATGAAGCTGATATCAAGTTATCGATAAATACTCTTGAATCCGTTGTGGTCGCAGCAACTCACATGTCAACTCCACAAATGCAAAAAAGATCGTACAATCATAGCTACACGAATGTTGAAATAGAGCAGTTTGTTCCTGCAAAGCGACGCTCACGGCGAAAGTGGCAAGCCATCAGATCAACATCTGCAAAACAACGGTTAAAAGACGCTACACGTAGACTCTAAGCTGCATTACGTCATGAAGAAGTAAGGTCCCAAGGTAAGGTAAGGTAAGGTAACATTACATAGAGCAGTTATCCCCAATGAGCTCCAAGTTTCCACTTTGTAGAGCCCACTCATCACTCTACGCTCCAATCGAATCTGCAATGCCAATAAGGATATCCACAGGCAACTGGGCGCGTAGCGACGGAGAAAGAGCAAAATTTAAGCCCAATACAGCATCAAACGGGATCTCACTGCCAGCAACGTTAGATGCCCGCACATCAATGTATGAACCAATAGTATTTAGGCCGCATGAGTTACTCAAAATCATAAACGAACAACTCAACCCAAAACAATTTCCACAATGCGACCTAATATCACCAAAAATGATTATTGAACTTCCATTCTGTGCCGTTAGAGCAATTTACCAACTCTTCAATGCAATAACGAGACATTGACACTTCCCAGAGAGATGAAAAAAATTAATCTTCATAATCGCACCAAAACCTGGCAAAGACCGCACAATTGCTTCATTATATAGACCAATTAGTTTACTAACATGTCTATCAAAAGTTTTGCTGCCAACTTTTGACCAGCAAAAAAAGCTGTTTTTGACGGGAATACTGAAAAACAAAGCTAAAAATGATAAAAACATTCTTACATTCCAGGAACTCTAAAATTTCTGTGATGCTTTTCTGGTTTGTTTGTAAGTGACTATTGTAAAGCTGCCACTTTTTCATATTTTATACTTAAGTGTTAACAATACAAAAAAAAAGTCTGAAAAAAGCCAAATGAATTTAAAAAAAACACCCGAATTCCCGCTTTTCACAATTCCCGCAATTCTCAAATTTTTCCGGCAGTTGGCTTTAAAAAAAAAACAGTTTTGACGGGAAATATCCAAATTGGAAGCAGTGAATTAAAACTCTTCGAAAAATGCATTTTTGCGCATATTACCCATATCTCTGAGCACACAATAAAATCCCGGCTTATCAATGCGGTTTTCGAGAAAAACATGGAACTATTGAGCAAGTTAACCAAAATTACAGAAATGCTCCCAACCAACACCCCCAAACTTCTGAAGTCATATCTTTAGAACAGGAAGGGCTAAGTAAAATATAATGCTACCATGTCCGATGACTACATCATCAGAGCCGGAGTTGCCCAAGGGAGCGCGCTGGAGCCAACACTCTACCTTATCTACACTGCGCACATCACAACGAGCAAACAACTAACCACATTCACTTTTGCTGATGACACAGCAATCCGAAGCCGCTCGAGATACCCCAAGCAAGCAACGGCTCGACTTGCGAATCAAAGTTAACGAGCAAAAATGCGAACACGTAACGTTCAGACTTAATAGGCAAGACTGCCCTCTACTTACTCTAAACAACACAGTGGTTCCGATAGCAAACGAAGTAACATATCTTGGGGAACACCTCGATAGACGTTTTACTTGGCGCAGCCACATTGAAGCCAAGAGAACACATTTAAAGCTTAAAGCCAATAGCCTTCACTGGCTTATCAATAGCGGCTCGCCCCTTAGATTGGACTATAAGGTCCTTCTATACAACACTGTGTTGAAACCAATCTAGATGTACGGCTCTTAGTTGTGGGGGAATTCCAGTAACAGCAGTGTGAATATAATGCAAAGAACTCAATCAAAAATTCTCATGACCATCACCGGGGCACCGTGGTACGTTCGGAATGAAAACATTCATAGGGACCTACACATACCACTTGTCAGAGAAGAGATAGCACAAATCATAACAAAGTACCACAACAGGCTATTAGTACATCCAAATCATCTCGCGAGAGTTTCCAGCAGTTCTCGTCTTCGCCGTAACGACCTTGCAATCCAGCGCTAATTATTAGGATCATGTAGTCTCTATTCAGTTAAAATTAAACTGTTAGATAATGCATTATTTTAAGATTTGCAACCTTATTATTAGACTCATAAAGAGAAGATCCAATAAATAACTAAATAAATAAGTTAAGAAAAAAAAAAAAATAATAATAATAATCGCATGTTAATGGATGGAGTACTTCATTCATTGAAAATCTTTTAATGATTGAGGTCGTTATAAAATGAGCACCAATTTTTATTCCCGCTACCCAGGTATTAAGTAGAAAGGTATTATAACTTTGTGACTTCAGGAAATCTATGTAACAGGCTGAAGGTAGCATCTACGACCCCATAAGGTATATATATATATACATGGTCAGAGTCACCAGCCGAATCGATGCTATGTCCATCTGTCCGTCTGTCTGTCTGTCTGTATGAACAGCTAGATCTCAGAGACAAGCACAAGTGCCTTTGAGTCGACTCAATCTGACTAACGAAGTACGGAGGCCGCATGTCATAATCACAGCTTTCACTATGGTAATACGGATATCTACCGTCCATGATATAGCCCGTCGGTCACTACTTGAGCGTCGACCAGATCCGGCTTATAACATGCCTTCTATCCTCTCCCTGCAGACTTGTTCCAGCAATAGCAGTGTAGCCCTTAGATATTTCCACATTTTGTGAATGTTATCGAAAAATAGCGAGATATTAAGAGCGTTGCAGACTAGAGAAGAGTGCAGGGTTCTAGACGCCTCAGTTCGGCAAGTCCTTGGCCTTGTAGATGCGCCTCCTCTAGGGCATCCAGCACCTTATCACTTAGATCGGCTATGAGTTTTTGTATTTTTGACTTTGTCGATGGAAGTTTATTTGATAGACAGAATAGGTGGTCATTATAGATATTGTATAGCGAGTATGGATCGAATGTTTTTATTTCCTCCTGCTGTAACCATTTAAACTCTCCATAAGGCAGTGGTTCAGACATGACGCAGCCATACAAATTATTTGCATCAACATACATTAAAATTTCAGATTCTCTTGTAGAATCATAATTCTCTTTGTGTGCCGATGACTACATAGCACCAATCCGCCAAGAATTTTATACTGAATATATCTAATCATGTCAATAGCACCCAGTAATTCGAGGCGAATCTCTGTAGCCTTCAGCATTGCGTCCCACGACAAGCCGGGAGTCGTAAAATAATGTGCTGAATCTAGGATAGATTCTCGAGCAAATCGTCTGTTAATAATAAAACACCCATTTTCAAATACATCTCCAGATACTGTTTAAGTGTTTGACACTCAGAACATTCTGATTTTGATAAAGATCTATAAAACTTTTCCCTTGGTGGAAGAGAAGTTTCCTCTAGCCGCTCCATTGAATCTAAATATTCCTAAGGGAATACACCTTTTCGACGAAGAAGCATCAAATCTACCTAATTGGGATATTGAGATCTTAATACACTAAAAATATCTTCGATTAGATTACTTTCAAGGGTCAGAGTAGAAGACATGAAACGAATGGTATCTAAAAATCTGATTTTTAATGTATTGTAAAATATTGCCAAATGCATTCTTTATATAGTATACAAATGCTATAGACACATGCTTATTAATTATTTCAAAACTTGAACTTACATTATTATTATTCATAGGTTGAATAATTAACTCGAAAACTGCATACCCCGTAAATGGCACTTGCAGCGGTCGATGAAGGTCATCGAAAAATAATTCCCCCGCATCCGTATTTTAAGGTTCAATGACGACTCGACTGCATCTCGCATGTCGATTGACCCTCACTCGTGAAATCTCGGAGACATTGGTTACAAAACTAACGTCGAAAAAATGTTGGGAGCGATAGCGCCCACTTAACGACGATGAAAAGGCACGAAAACGGAGTCAGGATACGAAGCATAACAAATTTGTCAACAAATCGAAAAGGGACGAGACGCAAGAGACCACTTACCGTCGCAAAGGATCATATACCGCGGACGCATCGCAGACGCACATGGGACGAAGCCCTGATGAACCGAAAAGGGACGGAGGCGTAAGGCTGCATAACAGTTTTGTCAACAAATGGAAAAGATACGGGACGCAAGCGATGACTTAACGCTGGCGAAACGAAAAGGGACGGGGCGCACGCGACCATTTTTAGCCAACGCATCGACACATCGCTGACGAACCACCTACGAACATAAGACGAAACGCTGACAAACCGAAAAGGGACGCAGCGAAAGCAATCACGATCAAATATGAAAACGACAACGACATGCTTCTACCCAATGAACGAAGAGATAGGATAAAAACACTCACATCTCCCAACATTTTCAAATGTATTCGAACGCCCATCCACTCATTGGAACTCATTGGATGCAACGTGACTTTCGCCTTTGATTGTTAAGAACGGGGCATGAAACATAAACAAATAAAAATATATGTATATTTGATTTTTCAAATTCTGTTTAGAAACGATGTTCTAAATTTTAATACATTTTTATAATTTTTAGAGATTTTTGACAGCGTAGCTTCAAAAAGTAGCTGGCACATATATCCAATCCAAGCGCTGCGTTATTATTGGCCCAACAACAAGATGTAAAATGCTCTCCATGAACATTGGAGACAACCGTCCTATCACTTAATCTGGAATGAAAATAGTTTAATATGATTCCGTCAAGTATTCCCTGTGCACGGAGAAAATGTTGTCTTTAAACATTTTCATGATATTATTGATTCTGGATACAATTTCCTTAATTGTAATGTTGCTTATGATGGGGGTGATAGTTTTGTTGTTGATGTTGTTGTTTTTTTCATGTTCTTGTCGGATGAAAACATTGCTTAAACATTTATTTTTTCCTCCAAATGGGTGAGAATCTTATTCATTTGTATTTTAGTAATGTCCATAATTTATTGAATGTTAAATCCTAGTGATTTTAAAATGAATTTATTTTTATTATTATGATGTTAGTGCAGGTCGTTGATGTAAGACTCATTGAGACGACGGTGATGCTTTCGCTTCAGTTTTAGATTCACTACTGTGGAGTGTGACATAACGATCTGTCTTTTTATTATAAATAATCATCGAATGGATATAGTTTCTCCTAGTTTATACTTAGATTCCCGTCCTGATCAGTTATCCGCACTTCAAATGTGCTTATTTCTCTAGTGTTGACAGGTAAATAAATTAGGTTTCTTGGTGTTATATTCATTTTATATTCTGGAGAAATACATATGAACCATTAATAATGTTACATTCCACTCTTAATTGTGTTTATTTTAAAAATATTAACTCGATTATACTAGATGTAAATTTCTATATCATGCGATTATAATACATGTTTATTAAATCCAAATAGCTCTCCAATACTTCGCTCAAGATCAAAAAATATGATTTCAGATTTAGTTGAAACTTGAATTTTCATACTATCTTGAAAATCATACTCTTTAAGCTTTTTAATAATACATTTTTTAATGACTTTAAGTTCATATGATCCTCCGGGAATTTGTATGACCTTGTCTGCAATATGGAATAGATTGTTCCCTTCATCAACGTTTGGTATAGAATTGTATACATAAAAGTCTATAAGCTCACACTCATATTTGTGTTTCGATTCAAGTTGAGGGAAAAAATTTGACTTATAACTGACGTGTTTCCATTTAAAGCAATTGTTAATGTTGTCGAATTTTGATGGTTAGATCTGTACTGTGCTTTTTACACTCATCTCATTATACTTATCTGATCATTTATTCAAGTATAACAAATTGATCAAATCCTTCTTAATATCGTCCAGTTTTCGTATCATCATAGAGATTAATTGAGATCCACATTTTTCCTCCCAACATTTTCGTGAGATTTCCATAAATGAATCATAATCCATGTCACTGTTTAGATAATATCGATAGATATGTTGGATATTTGAATTATATAAACATTATAATGAAATTTGCATTATCACGTATTAAATGTTTCGGTATATGTGTATACGACGTTTGACACAAATTTAACAAAATCAATATTCTTATGTCGACCCATACAAAAATAGTTTCGGATACTATCTTGTTAAGCTTCCTATTTTATTTATTTTTAGCTATTTCTATTTATACCCGCTACCCATAAAAGAGAAGAATATTATAACTTTGTGAGTTCAGGAAATATATGTAATAGGCAGAAAGAAACATTTCCGATACCATAAAGTATATATATTCTTGGTCAGGGACACCAGCCGAGTCGATATAGCCATGTCCGTCTGTCTGTTTGTCTGTATGAACAGCTAGATCTCAGAGACTATAAGAGCTAGAGACTATAAGTGCTAAACGTTCCAAAATTTGTGCGTTTATTATATTCTTCACAAGATCAGTTTAAAGATTTATTATTAAACCGATTATAACAAGTCAGACAGCTACAGTCGAGTGTGCTTGACTGTGATTTACCCGCTACCCAACTCAACTATTCTAAAATATACCAAAAAGTATTTGGTTATTTTTGGTATATTTTGTATATTTGTACATTCATCAAAAATATACCAAGCACGGTCACATTGTCCACCAGTAACATGCCACGTTCAGCTGCCTATGGATTTTCCAAAACTCAAGTAAACCGCTTTTTTTAGGGTCGATCTTTTCGATATTTGGATACCAATACTGGTACCAAATTTGGAATCTCTAGATCATATAGTCTCTGAGATCTATATGTTCATACAGACAGACAGACAAACGGACAGATGGACATGGCTATATCGACTCGGCTGGTGATCCTGACCAAGAATATCTATACTTTATGAGGTCGGAGATGCTTCCTTCTACCTGTTACATACATTTCCTGAAATCACAAAATTAAATTATAATAACCTTCTACCCTATGGGTAGCGGGCTTAAAAATAAAAATCGCAGTCGAAAAAACTGATAAGTGAGCTCCCCCAAAGGGCTTTATCGAACTTTGATATAACGAATGGAAAATTTTCCAGATTTTCGGAGGGTTTATATGAAAGATGAATTACCCAAATACCCACTACGTAATGAGTGTGGAATCAGAAATTTAGCAGACTCATCATCAAAAGGAACACATTGGGTGGCTTATTATAAAAGAGGATTGGAAGCATATTGTTTCAATAGTTTTGGAAATTTACAACCCCCCTAGAAGTAGTCAGATATTTAGGAAAAAACATCAAGTATAATTATCAACTTTTCCAAAAATGTGGGACTGTTAACTGAGGACTCTTATGTCTTCAATTTTTGATGCAACTAATGCCGTTGTTGGATTCGTAAACACTGTACGTACTATTTACAAACACACTTGAGATTTTTGAAATGAACTGAACTTTTATATGTCGTCATTTGAAGAACATTTTCGACGAACTAAATTCTTTGTCCTTGTTGGGTATAAAATCCGGGAGTTCCTTGAATAAAAATATCAGTCCGTGAACAACACTAGCAGTAACAGCACCAGGAGCAACAGCAGCAGCAACATCAGCATGAATATGAACTTCAACCCCATCACCAGCACCAACACCAACATTACCAGTACCAGCAGCACTATGATCACCAACACAACTCAGGCGCTTAAAGAGGAAAATGCCATTTAGGGAGCTACCAATTAACCAACCATCCAAAGTGCAGTCGACGAAACGAGTCAAGGGAAAATTTGGGACCAACGTAATGGTTGAGTTTTCCTACCAACAAAGGTTTGATTATATTGATGATATCCTTAGTTTGAATTAAAAAATCTTATTTTTTAACAAAAACGGACAACGAAAATATTGATATAAATTTAAAAATAAATTTATAATTTCTGTATTTTAATAAAAAAAAAAAATAATAAAAAAATTATATATATAGTATACTCAAAATTTAAATTATGTTATTAATTTCAATAGGTAATTAGGATCTTATTCAAATTTCAATTTTCAAAAAAAATATAATACGAGTTTACCAGACCTGGTCTACAAAACCTGGTGCGTTTACCAGAACTCGTCTATAAAACCAGGTCTGTTTACTAGACCTGGTCTATAAAACCAGGTCCGTTTATCAGAATTGGTCTATAGACCAGGTATATATGTACATATGTATGTATATATATATATATATATATAGTGAGATATCTAGATACCCACACAACACCAGTTCTTTCCCACGAATGTGAGATACCTAACTATAAACATTCCCATCCCCCAATTGGACTAACCATAAAATTGTACTAGTCATAAACATTCTTAATTTTTTCATACCAGCTCCGTTATCGTATCAGTAATAAACATACCCTATTAGATATGCCATAAATATTCCCAAGAACCCAAATAGAGTCCTATTACACTGTCCCAAAAATCACGACACCGAGTCCAATGATCATTAAAGCATAAAATAAGGACTCAGACGTTCAGTCTGCGCATCCAATAAAGTTTAACTATTCCATTAAAATAAAAGTAAATTTTTATTATTATTTTATTTTTTTACTCTTCGTGTCGAACGAAAGTGTTAGTGAACATGAAAAGGATCATTGCCATTAGAAGGATTTTAACATTGTCATGAGGTATATGAAACCCCTAAACAAACATTAACATTAATTATCCGCAAATAGTATCTACGCGCGTATCTATGCGTGTGTGCATCAAATAAAAATACTAACATTACTAAAAGATCCTAAGTGATAATAATATCCAGACTCGTAACAACCCGTATAAAAACATTTATAAACCACCAAAATAGCCACTCTAACAGAAACGGAACTTCATCAGTACCAACCAATTAAAGTACGTCCCATCATTCGACACTGGTCCAGAAGCCTTATCCACATTCATCAAAAGATTTGACTATGTGCTGTCACTTTACATAACAACCAACAGTAGACACGCACGCGTGATGTTCGGAGCTATTGAAAGACAACTAGACGGAGATGCCCTAAGGATCTCACAAATAGTGCAAGCCGACAACTGGACAACATTAAAACATGCCCTGATCCTTGAATTCAAGACCCAAACAACCTACGAGGAATTACTAAGAAGACTCTACAACACCAACTTCACTGGAAATCTACCTAAGTTCATCAAAGAACTAGAAACCAAACCGTACATAATAGCAAATAAGCTAGCATTAGAGAACAATCCTCAAAATACTTTATTATATAACAATGCAATGCTAAAGATAGATTGTACATGAAGTTAGCTAGAGAAGATATATTCACAGTCTCTAAATTAAAAACGATAGCACAAAGAGAGGGTGTTTATGAAAGATTTGTCGTATGAAAGCCATCTAGTAATCTAAATCTACAAAGGAACAATTTTAACAATAATCGCAGTACCAACACATACCAAATAGGTTTCAAACAATATTTCCTCAGCCGTTTAACAATCTAAACCAAAATACTAATCAAAATATTCAAACAGAAGTTAAATGACAGACAAAGACAAAACCGCATTAATTTTCAAGCAACTCACTCTGACAATGGTGGTTTTAATCCACCAGTTAAAAGACAAAGAAAAAGTAATAGTCGACAATTTAAAATGGACACTTCAGAAAATGTTCATCTAGACGCCTCGGAAAAGATAGATCAAGATATTAATTTAAAATGCGATCTTCAATTAATTCAATCTCAATTACAATCTCAAAGAATCTACAAATATCTACACGATAAATGGCATAACCAAACTTAATCGAAATATTTCAATCGCCCCAACATGTTATGTCCAGTTGACCAAATCTTTTGCATATATGATGTTTGTCATAACTAAGATATTTTATAAGGTCGCGAATTTCTAAAAACAAGCAACTCTATAATCAATAACGAAGATGACACAGTGACATTAGGCGAATAAAAATTCACATTTAAATATAATGACGAGGACATAGAAACAAACATAGCAAACTGTTGAAGCCCACCATCAACAGATGACCTTCACGTTAAATTCTCATTAGAAAACGAACTCCCAGAATGTAATCAATTCAGACTAGAACATCTTAACAATAAAGATGTTTGTTTAATTTCCGTGATTTCAGTACAGAAAGGGTGATAATTTGACTTTAAATAGTACGACCAGACACGTAATTCAAACTAAACATGAGGACCCCATATACAGAAAACCTTAAAAATATCCTCAAACTTACGACAAAGAAGTTAACAAACAAATAGACGAAATGATTAAACAGGGAATAATTACAAAATCCAAGTCCCAACACTGTTCCCCAGTCTGGATAGTAACCAGTCATAGACTATCGCAACCTCAATGAAATCACGATAAACGACCAATTTCCTATACCCAACATGTACGAGATATTAGATAAACTCAGAAAATGACAATACTTTACAATCATAGAACTTGCAAATGTTTTCCATCAAATTCAAATGGATCCACGATCTGTTGCAAAGACAGCCTTCTTAACTAAACACGGTCACTAGAAATCTACTCAAAAATGCTCCAGTAACTTTTCACAGTTTCATGAATACCTCACTCGAAGATCTTATCTTCAAAGATTGTCTTGTTTACCTTGATGGTATTATCATCTATTCCACTTCATTGGAGGAACACATAATATCTCTACACAAAGTCTTTTCAAAGCTCAGAGAAATTACAATTAGACAAATGTGAGATTATGAAAAAGGAAACTGAATTCCTTGAGCATATCATAACTACCGAAGGTATAAACCCAAATCCAAATAAAGTGAAAGCAAAAACCGACTTTCCAATACCAAAAACCACGAAAAAAATAAAACCATTCCTAGGACTATGCGGTTTCTATCGCAAATTCATCACTAACTTCGCAAACATTGCTAAACCAATATCAAGTAAATTGAAAATTGTTATAAATGTAGAAAATACAGATTACCTATCCGCGTTCGAAAAATTTAAAATTCTCATAATCTCATCAGACCCAATACTAATCTATCCCAACTTTGATAAACTATTCTCACTAACAACCGATGCTAGTAACATAGCTATAGGAGCTGCCTTATCTCAAGAGCATAAAACAATTTGTTATGCTAGTCGAACCCTCAACGAACACGAAATAAATTAATTACCTATAGAAAAAGAACTGTTAGCCATTTTTTGGGCGACAAAATACTTCAGACTATATCTATTAGGAAGAAAATTTCAAATCTTAAGCGATCATAAACTTCTAGTTTGGCTAAACAATATAAAAGAACTCAATATGAAATTGCAACGATGGAAAATCCGACTTAACGAATTTGAATACGAAATAAAATATCTCCCAGGAAAAGAGAACAATATAGTTGATGCCTTGTCTCTTATTAAAATAATAGAAAAATTTTTAGGTGAAGTAGCCAGTACCAGAGCAACAATACACAGTGCTCAATAACAGAAACGCCTTTAAAATACTTCTATAGACAAATAGAATTCATAAAAGATGACAACAATCATGTGAAAACAATCCATTATTTCCATAAAAAATATCAAATACAAGGAAATGATAAGTCAGTTTGCAAAAGAAATAATAAAAGAATACCTTTGTTCCAAAAAAAAAACAGTTATCTATTTTCGTAATTAAATAGACATCCGAATTTTCCAATGAACATATTTAAAAATAATAAATCCTTAACCATATAAAGGTAAGGAAAACTAGTTTCAAATCAATTGACATTCAAACTTTCGCAGAATTCAAAGAATTAATAATAAAGAACCATAATATTCTCTTACACCCAGGCATTGAAAAAACAATTGATTGGTTGAAGGAGTTCCGACCATTACTATAAGATTATCAAAAATGTATCCAAAATATCATAAACGAATGCGAAATATGTAACGTAGCGAAAACTGAACACAGAGATATAAGATTAACATTTAAGGTTACACCGGAAATATTCAACGTAAAAGACAAATATGTAATACGATTTCATCAGCGCCGCTCTAAAAGTATGATTACAAGAGGAAAGTATACAAATAAACATTAAAACAAGAAAAACAGGAATAGCAGACATAGAAAGATTCCACAACACAGTAAATGAAAAATTGAGAATAATAGAAGCGATGATAATGCCGAGAATAAACTAAGTTCGAACCATTCTGTATACATACAATCACAAGACTTAACATAAAACAACTAACAGAACTCAAGCAGACATATGCATTTATGCCGGAACCGCAGAATACAATACACAGGAGATAGAAAAGAATCAAATAGATAACCTGAAAAAATCACGAAATGATTACGAAATAGATACTAGATTTAGGCAATCAGTCATAGACAACAAACCCAATCAAGTAGACAGGTTATATTAAGGAATCAGACAAAGAATATTTTGAAGAAACAAACAAGTCACACACTACAAATCGAAATTCAAAAAGAAAAAAAAATTAATAACAAATCACACACTACAAATCCAAATTCAAAAAGAAAAAAAATTAATAAGAGTAAATACACGATTGCCAGGCCAAACAACGAACCGATACTTATACACCTATTACCATTGTGCCTATTATCCACAACGGTATCGCAAAAAAATGAAGTGAATCCCATTCAAAACAATCAAGGATTGTTATTATTCTAATCAGGACTAATTAACCTAACAACATCTTTCGAACACCAATGTATAACAATTAATAACAATTGATAACACAAGTATTAAAGTATTAAATAGAAAAGTTACAATGATAATAAAAAATTAATCGAAGATCAAATCAACATAATAACACACAAAACTATACAAACAGAAACTCTAAATGATTATTATTGACACATTTAATCATGGTATCAATGTAATTAATAACCAAAGTAAAATCTTAAAAGAACAGGGACGTCTGAACTCTTTAATATTTAATATTGAACATTTTTCTGAATATATAGAAGACATAGAAATAGGATTGCAATTTACACGATTAAGAATCTTCAATCCAAAACCACCCAAACACGAGCAGTTAGAACACATCAATAACCAAAAACTTTCAAATATAAGAACTTCAACTTGACATCATCCAACGACTAATCAAATATTTCTTATGACTCACACACCAACTACTAGTTTGGAGGTAAACACCTTCCTAATGATCCCATATCTAGATTAAAACGGTCAAGTAATTAATGAACATAAAAATGGCAAATTTCCCATTCACAACACCTTTTCTAAGCATATAATAAAAGACCATTGCATGGCATTCAATAAATATCGTCAAGTAGACTTAATTCAAATACTTGAGCAAAACATATTGTTAACTTGGAATTTAACTAATACTAAAATACATCACGTTTTTAACAATTTATATATTAATATTAAAAACAACAAAATAATTAAAATATTAAATTGTAAACAATATAGAGCCAATTTCCCATATACAACAACAAAGAGAGCACAGTTTGTAAGATAGTATAAATTGTAATACTCCCAATACTAGCTACACTAACTCTTTATGCTCTAATACAAAAAAAACTCAAAGACTGCATCAATTTATAACAGATATTCAAAGAAAACACAAGATACTGTAACAGTCGAAGCTGTAGAGAATCCAAGTTCGCTCATGTACCCCGAATTGAACTCTTGAGGGCAAGCCAAATTTTATACCCACTACCCATAGGGTAGAAGGGTATTATAGCTTTATGACTTCAGGAAATGTATGTAACAGGCAGAAGGAAACATTTCCGACCCCATAAAGTATGTATATTCTTGGTCAGGGTCACCAGCCGAGTCGATATACCCATGCCCGTCTGTGCGTCTGTCTGTATGAACACCTAGTTCTCAGAGACTATAAGAACTAGAGATTTCTATTTGGTACCAGTATTGGTGTATTCCGCCCCCTAAAATCGAAAAAAACGATTTACTAGCGTAATTTTACATTTAGAGATATTAACAGTTTTGATGATTCCCGAGAATTTGGTCGCGATCGGATGAAAAACTTGGAAGTTATTCAGAAAACAGTTTTGTATGGGAAAATCCATAGGCCGCTGCACGTGGAGTGTTTCTCCTGAACAATGTGACCGTGCATGGTATATTTAATACTTTTTGCTATATTTATGATGTGATGGAATATGAATGTCAAAATATACCAAATATACCAAAAATACATCTATAAAATATACCAAAAAGTATTTTTGGTATATTGTTGTGTATTTGAGCTGGGTAGCGGGTATATCACAGTCGAGCACACTCGACTGTAGCTTTCATACTTGGTTATGAATGGGGAAGTGAGATATTAAGATATCCACCACACCAGCTCGCTCCCATTAGCCCAATCATAATGCGAGATATTCAATATTCAATTGTAAACATTCTTTCCCATCAGGCCAACTATAAACATTCCCAGCTGACCAACTATAAACATTCCCAGCTCCCCTATTGGACTAGCAACAAGCATTCCCTTTTAAACTAACCATAAACATTCCCAAGAACTCAAACAGAGTCAAAGATCATAAAAGCATAAATAAGGACTCAGCATATTTTTACACATACCAAAACACTGGGCGTCACACAAATTAGACTTAAGTCGCAATAAGAAGTTTCATGTAAGATCAAGACGCATTGTCAGATTAGTTTTTAAAGTTACTTTCCTCAAATCGGATGTTTGCTTTAAAAATTAAATAAAACGTGTGTTTTATTTTATAATTTTTTTTGCTCTTCGTGTAGAACGAAAATCTAATAATATAGTAGCATATTATGCATACTATACCACTGTAAAGCCACTGGCTCTTCTCCACTTCAAACTGTAAAACCACTAACTTAACATCGGAATGCACATGCTGTAATATGAAACGCATACATGCTCATAACCAAATCCAAATTCTTTGACTCTCGCTTGTAAGAAATTGTTCTGTACAGTTTAGTCTTAAGTTGAAGTCTCAATAAACCACACGAGTAAATTCATTCGCTGATCCTTAATTAATTTCATCGTTGCCGCTAGCCCCACTTTGGCACGGCATTAGTTGGACTCAAATAGAAGTGAACAATTATTTCAGTGGCGCAACCGGTAGGATAATATTTATTGATGCGATAACTAGATTCAATTCTTTAATTATTATCCGCCAAAGAACTTTCGCGAAACGACAACGAAACGGTTCAAGTAGTAGAAAAAAAAATCGACAGTGAACTGCAACAGTGATTGTGAAAAAAAACTTACTTACACACAAACCAGCCGAGATCTAGACCAATCAAGACCCATTCGTGATCGAAGACATGCCCCAACTTATCAGAGACATACACCCCAGCGAAGACACAAACCTGAACCAGCAAATACCCAAACCAACCGAGATCTAAACCAACCATAAATACAACAATGGCAGTAACAGCCCCAGCACCTATCTTTCTCTCCGACTCGAATATGATTCAAGTCGAAAAGCAAATATCTGCCGTAGAGAGTTTCCAAGGTGACCCGAGCACCTTATACACGTTTATAAGCCGCATCGACTCCATCTTGGCCCTGTATCAAAATACGGATGATCGACAAAAATTAATAATTTTCGGTCATATTGAATGAAATATTAGTGGCGACGTCATCCGGACCCTCGGGGTGACCAACCTCACCAGGTGGAGCGAGCTCCTTTAGAAACACGCCATACAAAGGTAGCGTTCGACAATTTTTAGAAGAAGCTGAAAAAAGACGGCAAAAGTTGATAAGTAAATTAGAATTAGAAAACGAAATATCCGAAACTGTTTTGTACACTAGACTAGTTCAGACAAGAATCGAAGATCTAACTCAAAAACTACCCCCCCCCATATTTACCTCAGAATTGTCAACTGTAATAACCCAAATTTAAAATCACTCACAAATATCCTACAAGAAAAAGATCTCTACGAAGCACCAATCCTAAATAAGATTAACCCCAAAACCAGAATGAATAAGATCCACCCTCAAAATAATTTTAACAGACAAATTAACAATCAAAGTAAACCAGATAATTACCCTCAACCACCATATAACACAACTTACCAACCATACTACCGACCATTTATTCCATCACCACCACTAATGCCTATAAATACCCCAATGCCTTTTCCCCAGTATCGACCTTCTTACCCACAACCTAATACAACTGATGCAACCACCCAGGTTGAATCAACCGTTTAATAGACACAGTATATTTGACCAAAATCGCATTGGACCTACCAAACATACGACACTCCTAACCCATCCTGTGACACCACAGAACAGGGAATTGACAACTCAAGTCGATTGTACAATTGTACAGAAACAAAAACAGGACTAAATGACAACGAACCATGTGACTTCAAACAAGCAGAAAATTTTCAGTTTGTGGACAAGGCCCAGGCAATACATAATAATTAAAAACAATGATAATAACCATGCCTTATCGACACCGGTTCCACCATAAACATGCTAACCAGAAATATTTTCGAAACATCTATCAAATAAACTGAACAACTAATCCAGACTAGTAACGGTCCACTCATAATTAATGAAATTACAACTCTACAACCATACAATTACTTCCCTATAACCCAAGAAATTTTAATCCACCACATCCATCATAAAACAAAACCATATTCAGGAATATCCCTTATCCCAAGAACCAATATTTCTAGAAAATTCCACATTGCAAAAAAATCTATTTCGACTAGAGTACTTAAACACGGAAGAAAAACACAAATTAACTACTCTATTAAATAATTTCCGAAACATTCAATATCGTGAAGGTGATAAATTACCTTTCACCAACCAAGAAAGCCAGTGTTAATGATGACACTACCCATAATGCCTCAAAATTGTACAGCTATCCACAGACAGAAAAAATTTCGCATTGTAATCGATTATAGGAAATTAAAGGAAATCACAATAACTGACAGATACCCCTTACGGAACATGGACGAAATATTAGGCTAATTTGGTCAATGCAATTATTTCACGACAATAGATCTTGCAAAGGGTTTCCACCAAATAGAAATGGATTCAGAATCAATATCTAAAACAGCGTTTTCCACCAAGCATGTCACTATGAATACACACGAATGCTATTTGGGCTTAAAAATGCCCCATCTACATTTCAACGATGTATGAATAATTTACAAAGAAACCATTAATCCTAAATATACCAAAATTGTCCGAAGGACAAAACATACCTACTTATGTAGAATTTAAAGAACTAGTACTGACTACCCATGAAAAACTCTTACACCCAGGAATTAAAAAAAACACAAAAGTTTTCGGCGAAACATATTTTTTCTCCAACAGCCAACTCCTTATTCAAAATATAATTATTGAATGCCAAACATGTAACCTAGCGAAAACAGAACATCGCAATACACGCATTCCCATGAAAATCATACCTAAACCCGAACATTGCCGTGATAAATTCGTAATAGACATCTACACGTCCGCGGGCAACCATTATTTAAGCTGCATTGACATATATTCCAAATTCACTATCCTTGAACGGATAAAAACAAAAGATTGGCTAGAATGTAAAAATGCATTTATGCGCGTATTCAACCAATTAGGAAAACCCAGAGTCTAAAAGCAGACAGAGACGGCGCGTTTAGCTCTCAAAAGATGGCTCGAAGGAGAAAATGTAGAACTACAACTCAACACAACAAAAACAGGCATATAAGATATAGAAAGACTCCATAAAACAATTAATGAAAATCCGTATTATCAAAAACTCAGATGACAGTGAAGCCAAATTAAGTAACATGGAAACTATATTTACAATCACAAAACTGCACACGACACAACTGAACAAAGCCCTGCACACATATTTCTTTACGCCGGACAACCGACCTTAGATACACAACAACATAAAGAAACACAATCAATGAATTAAACAAAAATAGACAGGAATACGAAGTAGATAGCCGATATAGAAAGGGACCACTACAAAAAGGAAAATTAGAAAACCCATTTAAATTAACAAAAAATGTCGAACAAACTGATGAAGATCATTACAAAATCACTAACAGAAATAGAGAAACACATTACTACAAAACCAAATTCAAAAAACGAAAAAACTCTAATAAAATTCCAATCCCACAGGCTTTTGGCTTTTGTAGAACCAACAAACTCGGTCATTGGTCAACCATGTAACTCATCTTTAAAATGCCCAAACACTTCTTATTACATTGTTTGAAATTATATAGGGTGGCCAACTCATTTGGATATTATATATATATATATAAATATATATATTATATATTATATCTTCATAGAAATCATTAGATTTTATAGAATAAATAAATGAATCGGTACCCATATAATTCTATTTAAAGGCTTCCTTAAATTTTTGCTTCATGTAATCGTAATGGAAATCATACATTTTGAATTTTGATAACTCTAAAACGACAAAGCTCAAATAAATTGGTTTATCACAAATGTTGTGTAACCTTTTCATTTGAATTGATCTAGAAATATGCCATGTGGGCATACACCTAGATCATCCCACTCTGCCACAATACGGACCCACTCTGCCACAATCTACCCTCTTTTCGCTATTTTCCATGGTTTTCCCATAGGCAGCATTATTTAATAGCTAAAATCTTTTTCAAACGGATTTTTCGTCTATGTATTTTTTAAGCCAGGCTTTCTGCTTAAGTTCTAGAATGGAATGTATATTTTTTAACTTTAAGCCGTGCTTCAGACATGGTTGAAGCGTTTTATAGTGATTTATATATTTCTTCTTGTCACGGAGATCGGCTATTAGTTTTTGAGTTTTCGACTTTGACGATGGGAGCTATTGGACAGAACGGGAGGTCATTATGGCTATCGTGTACCGAGTATGGATACTCCAAGTCAACTTCAAGAATATATCCATACTCCCTATTCTCACAAATTTTATTGATATCAAATGTTTTTATATCCTCCTGCTCTAACTATTTGCACTCACCATAAGGCAGTGGTTCAGACATGGCCCAGCCATACAAATTGTTGGTATCCACATACATTAAAAATTCTGATTCTCTAGAAGAATCATAATTCTTAAGGTATTTGTGGTTTGCTTTTGTATGTCTATCACTACATTGTACCAACCCGCCTCGAATTCCACACTGAATATATCTAATCATATAAATATCATTTAGCGAATCTCTGTAGTCTTCAACATAGTGTCCCACAAAAAGTTGATAGATACTCAAGAAAATTACTCTAAAGTTTTCGAAAACGTCTGTTAGCAATAAAATATCCGTTTTCAAATACATCTCTAGATAATCTTTAAGTGTTTGACACTTAAAATGATTCCATACATGAAAGGCAAGGGCCTAATCAACCTCAGAACATTCTGATTCCGATAAAGAGCTATAGGACATTTCCCTTGGTGGAAGAGAAGTTTCCTCTAGCCTTTCCATTGAATCAAAATATTCGTAAGGGAATAACCTTTTCTACGAAGAAGGGTGAAATCTACCTTATTGGGATATAGAAATCATAATACACTCAAATTATGCTCGCTTAGATTCCCTGCAAGGGTGTCTAGTCTAGAGGGCATGAAACAAATTGTGTCTAAATATCGGATTACTAAAGTATTTTCCCCTAATGGAACATACTTTGAAATTGAAGTGTACAATTCTTTATTAAGTGGGATGAATCTTATTTCCCTTTCAATTTCTCCGAGCTCTTTGACAAAGAGATGGAAGTCGTATTTTGAAAAATTATGAAAAACACTGAAAAGAAATTGGCTGTCTTTAAGTTTAAGTTGCGTGAACTATGTGTCGAGCCTCTTTATTGGTCATTTCCTAAAACGCCTTTACAAATGTAGCAGTTAAGTGCCTCAGTGAAATCAAATGAGTATTGAGCACTCATTTGTAATGGTACCACACGCTTCATATATTTCAGAAAAATCGGACGTGAGGGTAGCAACGAAAGTGCTAGCAACATTTTTCCCTGTTCTTAAGACAAACTTATTTAAACCTGAGTCAAATGCACACTTTATGTAGTATGCTATAGGTACATGCTTATTAATAATTTGCGCAGATTAACTTACAATATTAACGGTAGGTTGCAGAATGCACTCGAAATTTGGATATACAGTGAATGGTACTTGCACTGGGGACACTGCACTGGTGAAATCATCTTATTCCGTTCCTCATCATACCCAAACACGTTTAAACTTATATCAGGTTTATGTTTCTCGAAATCCTTTTGCTGACGGATTTCCAGCGAGAGCCTCAATCCAGTGAAATCCACCTTGATGTTGTTATCAAGGATTATATATACCGAAACGTTGACTCCATAACTGCTACATCTCTGGTCTTTCTGATGGTCTTAGGGTGGAAATAATTGTCCACTTGAAACAGAAAGTATTATTATTCCGACGACTACTTATCCCCTTTTCCTGCTTCCATTTTAATGGGAGCGCAAAGTGTTCGGCGGATCCTTTCAATGGATCACATTGGAGCATGTTCAACTCCAGCCTGACGATGCGAGACATTGTCCATCCACTATCTTTCTCCTGGAACACACTCATTTTTGTTGATATGGCATCATAATAAATTTTAAAAAATTTCGTGAAATCTATGCAAATTGTCGCCATGATCATCTTGCTTCGGATAGATTTCAAGTCTATTTGCGTATAATGCTCTTTCACTAACATATACTCTGCAAATAGTTTAAAATTTATTTTTGATGCCGTATGAAAGGTCATCACATAGAGTACGTTAAAAACCCATATTGAAACATTCAACCTGATTGTAACCTGAATTCTAAGTCCCTAATGATTGAATACGTTGATCGTTATACTTCTTTCGTAAATTTCTAACAACTTTTAAAGGCGGTTGTAAATTCACAAAACTTTATGCCCCCTTTACAATAATAATGTTATTACAGCTATTACATTAGCCTTCCGGAGGGCAAAAGCTCGGAGTTGGTATCCAATCCGTAGATTAGCGAAGATTAGAATCTCGATTGGGAAAAGTGGCTTCTACCACCTGTAATTTAGAATACAAATAATAACGCCAAAAGTTAACAGCCAGAAGATAGCAGATAGTCCAATGAGAAATGTTTTCGCACGTTTTTAAAGTCTTGACTAAGTGACCATAACATATTCTTTATCTCAACATTTTGCCGTCTAGCCAGCCCACAAAGAATCTTTGAGATATCTGCTAGTCATTTTGACTAACTGTGAAAAAGTGCTTTGCGAATTTCATTGTCAACAGTCAAGACAATATACATAAATATTATTCGACATGAGTACTTCATTAAACGACCGAACGTAGTCACATGTTCACATCGAGTGAAACCTACACACGGATGGGTCCAAATGGATGAAGGCATGAGTGAAGTGACTGGTTAAGTCAACTTATCTTTTGATAAGCGGAGACGCAAAATACCCTCAAAATAACAAGATTAACATTAATTAATTAGTTTTCATGACTATAGAAACACTCGATATACAGTTTGAAATTCTTAAAATGTATGTAAATTGACCATTTGGTATATTACTATTCCAATACGTTCAAACAGACAGACAAGCATGGCCTACATTACCTTGGCTTTTAAGGTTGATTAACTATTTTATACTTTATGGGACTGGGGATATTTTCTGCCTCCTATACACCTTAACACGAACTTGTAAACCCCTTTATTATAGAGGATATAATCAATTACAATTTTTATACCCGCTAGTGCTTTCAAACTTGGTACCTGTATTGTGTATGTCCTACGCAGATTGTAGCTTTTTTCCACGGCCCTTTCCGCATCATAAAATCGAAAAAAAAAACGATTTACTAAATACGATTACTAAAGATAGTCTGTTTTGGTTCATACGAAATTAATAACAGTCTCGATGAAACCCGAGAATTTTATGGGGATCGGATGAAAAACTAAGAAGTTATTAAGGAAACAGTTTTGTATAGGTGCACATATGACCGTGCATTGTATATTTTTTACTTTATGCGATATTTGGGATATGATATGAATTTACAAATATACCAAATATACTAAAGCACACTCGACTGTAGCTTTCTGGATTGATACTAAAAAGTAAAAAGAAAAATATATTTCCAATTTAACAAAAATGTATGAGAAAATATGTATAATAATTTAAAAATAATCTTTTGTGGGAATAATTATTATTTTTAAACTCTTCAGAAAATGAGAAAAGTCTACGTAAATTCTTATGGATATATTGTTGTATTAATATTGAGTTTGTATGAAATACATGACGAATATTGAATTTTTAAAGATAAAAGTTAATGGTCTTTTTGAACTTACTCCGCAGCATCGTCTGTTTGTCCATTATCTCTGTCACCGAGACCTTCACACTTTATTAACACTTCTTGAAGTTTTTCTTGAACCAATTGTTCTCGTAACGCCGAAGCGTCGGATTCCTTCCATGCATCCCCTAAAGTATCTTTTAGTTTTTGTAAAGCTTCTTCAGATGTAGCAGTTAAATCCAGTGCTAAACGCAATTTATTTTCCGTAGATATTATTTGAGGCCTTAACACTTGGTTATCATTTACTTCTTCAATATATCTTCTATGTAAATTAAAGATTATATCAGCATATCGCTTTAGGCGAGATGCTTCAAAGAAACGTTCAGCTTCCATTAAAAATTGTACAATCTATCAAAATAAAACCAATTTACTTTATATATTCTAAAAAAAATTATGAAATACTTACTCGACTAGCCTCATTAAAGAAATTATCATTAATGTCATTATACAAATCTAATTCCAATACATCAGTTTCCTCTGTTCCCTCTTCAAAAGCTAATTCAGATTTTTTTTCCCATTGCTTAACTTTTTTTATTTTTTTTGTTCCTTTCTTAGGCGCCATTCTGAAAGTACTTTTATATTGGATTTATTGGATTACTCGATACTATATTACTATATATATATATATTTTTTTTTTTTTTGGGTATGCAATTCAATAATTATTTATAGGGATGTGATATATTTTGACAGTGACTGCAAAGGCAAGATGAATACTAAGTTAATAAGAACATTCTAATATGAGAATTTTTCTTGCTTGTACTTTCTTAATCTTAAATCATTGAAACATAAAGAGATTAATGGAACAGATTTTTCCTTAAAGTTATATATCGTCAATTTTGTTTAAACATTAAAGGTTTAATGGTGTTGCTAGATGTCCTGCTCTGGTGCAAAGAAAAATATTAAGTTTATGCATTTCTTGGCTTCTTCTCTCTGGGGTAAGCCCACCGGATGGCGATAGGTTATAAGTGCATTAAGAAAATTTGAATCTACAAGTTTATCAAACACGATATATCGGAGACGATATCGGAAGAGTTATCCGATGGTTATCGTTGATATATTGCTATTGTTTTATCCGACGTATCTACCCACACAATCTGATGACTCGGGAACATTCTAGAGGTCACCTCTTATGTGTACATCGTCTACTAATTACATCTTTCCGTCTAAGGCAGTGTATGCCGACTTAAAAATAAATATGAGCCTTTTTGTTATTGTCAAAATTCTATAACAATGCTTATATAATGGCGGTCCATAGGTTGTTTTAGAAGACTTTTATTGTGATTCGTCTTCTTCGCGTTAATTTTATAATTGTTATATACAAAAATTACGTTGTTGAATTCATATCTTGAATAAATTGATATTTCATGGGAAATAATACAAATACAAAAATATATAGAGGAAGACTAATACCAATTCAAATTCACCAATACTGGCACCAAGTTCGCAATCTCTAGCTCTTGTAGTCTCTCAGCTGTTGGTGTTCGTACAGGCAGACAGACAGACGGACATATCTATATCGACTCGGCTTGTTACCGGGGTATAAATAAACAAAAAAGTATTTTTAGTATATTTGGTAAATTCATATTCCTTCGTATTTAAGATTACGCATAAAGTATAAAATGTACCATGCACGGTCTTATTATTCACCAGAAACCAAGTACGTGCAGCTGACAATGTATTTTCTCTTAGAAAACTGTTTCTTGAATAACTTCTTAGCTTTTCATCCGATCTCCACAATTTAGAATCATCGAGGCTGTTATTATCGTCGTAGGTACCAAAATTCCAGAGTCTACCTTTAAAATTCCTACGATTAAGGAGTTTGGCAAGGTTCGTCTAAAATAAGTTTGATCTGCGTAAGACATACACCAATACTGGCACCAAGTTTGGAATCTCTCTACCATGTACACTCACATTATTCTCCAGAAACCAAGCACATGCATCAAACAATGGATTTTCCCATAGAAAACTGTTTCTTGAATAACTTCTTAGTTTTTCATCCGCGTACCAAAATTCGAGAGTCTATCTTTAAAATTCAGCTTGTAAATCGTTTTTTTCGAATAAGAGGGTTGGAAAGGTCTGTGGCAAAAATCTAAAATAAACTTCATCTGCGTAGGGCCTACACTAATACCGGTACCAAGTTTAGAATCTATAGCTCTTGTAGTCTCTGAGATCTTAGTGTTCGTACACACAGACATAAAGACGGACATGGCTGGCGTCAGGATACATTTATACCAAAAAATATTTTTGGTATATTTGGTATATTCATGTTCCATCGCATGCATATAAAATGTACCATGCACGGTCACATTGTTCACCAGAAACCAAACAATGGATTTTCCCATAGAAAACCGTTTCTTGAATAACTTCTAAGTTTTTCATCCGATCGCCACCAAATTCCCGGGAATCATCGATATTGTTATTGACGTATACCAAAATTCGAGACTGACAGAAAGACGGAAAGACGGAAAGACGGACATGGCTATATCGACTCGGCTTGTGACCCGGGTATAAATAATCCAACAAGTATTTTTAGTATATTTGGTACATTCATATTCCATCACATCCCAAATATCGCAAAAACTATAAAATGTACCATGCACGGTCACATTATTCACAAGAAACCAAGCACGTGCAGCTGCCTATGGATTTTGCCATAGAATACTGTTTCTTGAATAACTTCCAAGTTTTTCATCCCACCGCCACAAAATTCCGGGGAACCATCGATACCAAGCTTGCAATCTCTAGCTCTTATAGTCTCTGAGATCTAGGTGTTTCTGCAGACAGACTGACAGACGGACAGTCGGACATTGCAATTCCCACTCGGGACGATCCCTGCTAATTTGGTCGCGTTCGGATGGAAAACTTGGAAGTTATTAGGAAGCATATTCCAGTACTTAATTGTTGATTAATTACTACTTGTCTGCTCTTATGAAGAACTACTTTTTGTATCCAAATAGACGAACACTAATTGTTCGTCTATTTGGAAATAGAGTTTTTAATTTTCGTTTGCATTGCGATGTGCTCTTTTGTTCTCTGTAACTATTATGCCAATGTTGTTTTAAGAAACGAAGACTTGTCATATTGAATGAAAATTCAAATGATAAAAGAATCTGCACTATGCCATCTAGAAACCATTAATAGAAGCATTTTAAAACTCCTTTTATGGTCATCTTATCAGAATCATAATTTCATAATTTCCAAAAGTTACATCAACTCTTTATGCCCGCCACTTATGGGGTAGAAGGGTATTGTAACTTTCTGACTCAAGGAATTGTATGTTACAAGCAGAATAAAGCTTCGTCGACCCCATAAGGTATATATATTCTTGGTCAGGGTCACCAGCCGATTCGTTACAGCCATATCCGTCTCTCTGTCTGTCTGTCTGAACGCCTAGATCTAAGAGACTGTGAGAGCAAGAGATTGCAAACTTGGTACCAGTATTGGTGCATGTCCTGCGCAGAACAAAATAATTTTAGATTTTTGCAACGCCCCATTTACAAGCGCAATTTTAAAGATAGAGTCTTAAATATTGGTATATATGAATGTAATTACAGTGTCGGCGATCCCTAGTAAATTGGTCGTGATCGGATGGAAAACTTGGAAGTTATTCAAGAAACATTTTGTCAAATTGTTAAGATCGTATTTAAACAGTTGAAGTCTATATTTTATTATGTATACAAAGTTATCTTGGATATTTTTGTCCTCTTGTTGTCTTTATTGTTGCGTTCCTAATACCGCTTTACTCGTTTATTCCAGTATTTAATTGTTAATTAATTACTACTGTCTGCTCTTATTCTCTAATTGTTCGTCTATTTGAATACAAAAACTAGTTCTTAATTTTCTTTTGCATTGCGATGTGCTCTTTTGTTCTCTGTAACTATTATGCCATTATTGATTAAGGAAACGAACACTTGTCATATTGAATGAAAATTGAAATGCTCTATTCTTAAAACACTCTGCAGTATTCCATCTAGAAACCATTCAGAGTAGCATTTCAAAACGCCTTTTAAGGCCATCTTATCGGAATCATAATTTCATAATTTCCAAAAGTTACATCAACTCTTTATACCCACCTCTTAGAAGGTAGAAGGGTATTGTATCTTTGTGACTCAAGCAATTGTATGTTACAAGCAGAATAAAGCTTCCTCGACCCCATACAGTATATATATTCTTGGTCAGGGTCACCAGCCGAGTCGTCATAGCCATATCCGTCTCTCTGTTTGTCTGTCTGAACACCTAGATCTCAGAGACTGTAAGAGCAAGAGATTGCAAACTTGGTACCAGTATTGGTGCATGTCCTGCGCAGAACAAATTAATTTTAGATTTTTGCCACGCCCCTTTCCGCCCAATAAAATCGAAAAAGCCATTAACAAGTGCAATTTTAAAGAAAGAGTCTTGAGTCTTTTGGTATATATAAAGATAATTACAGTGTCAACGATCCCTGGTAAATTGGTCGCGATCGGATGGAAAACTTGGAAGTTATTTAATAATCATTTTGTTAAATTGTTAAGATCGATTTTAAACAGTTGAAGTCTATATTGTATTATGTATATGTCGGCGCATTGAAACTGCGTGGTTGTGAGTGTGTGTGTGTGTATGTGCGAATACACACTTTCGGGTATTTCATCAGAAATGCTAATTTCACAAGAATAGAAATATTGCATTGGCTTCTTGCGCAAATTCAACCCAGACAAACCAACGCATCATCGTGGTGCACAACAGTTGAAATAATTTTACAAGAAAGCACATTGAGAACCAGTGCGTTGGTTATGACTTTGAGTTCAGCTTTAGAAGGAAGTGCCTCGCAATGGCTTTCGAAAGTGTGCTACGCTGAAATTACTTGGCCCGAGTTTAAAGAATTGTTTATGCAACGCTTCGACACCATAGAAATACCATCCGCTATGTTTCTTAATATGCTATCAAATCGTCCGACTGATGGCGAGAGTCTGTCCGTTCATGCAAGTCGCATGGTTACCGAACTAACGACGAAATGGCGCCAAATGGATAACGAAGAGATTGCTGTGTCTGTGACCCTTGCGCTGCTGGCAAGCTTCGATCACCGATTGCAGCGTTTAAGTTTCACATCAAATGTTCGATCCAGAGGCGATCTACAGTCCGAATTAAAAGCGTTCACTTTTATTAAAAGGAAAAGCGGCGCTATGGAGCAGCAGTCTGAAACTTATTCTAAACGGCAAAAACCACCATCGATAGAGTGCCATTTCAGCGGAAAATTGGGCCATAAAATGGTTGATTGCAGATTTAGGAAACAACAGAATCAATTCGCGACTGATAAAAGCCAAGCATGATGGTCAACACCGTGAAAAGTCAAATGTAACTTGCTACAAGTGCGGGGAATTGGGCCACATATCTACCCAATGTACAAAGAAGGAAGCTGATAAGAACAAGGCATTCAACCGGGAAAAGCGAGTGGAACAGTGCAGCGTTGCAGTACCAAAGGGATGCCTGAACCATAGAAGCCAAATTTTTGAAATCACCTTCGATTCGGGATCGGAATGCTCGTTGATGAAAGAAAAGCTAAGTATCAAATTTTCTGGTAAAAGATTCAATAATATTGTTATGTTAAAAGGTATCGGCAGTAATGGAATATGTAGTACTGTACAAATATTAAGGAATGTAAAAATTGATGATTATTGTATTGAAATTCTGTTTCATGTTATAGGCGATGATGATATGCAAAACGACATTGTAATTGGCCGTGAGATACTAAATCAGGGTCTTGATATTGTCATTTCATCAAACCAATTTAAAATCTCAAAGACCAAAGTAGTTAATTTATGTACCGCAATGAGCCAGCCGATATTAATACTGAGCTTGAGGGACAAGATAAAATAAAGCTTTATTCACTGTTGGCAAAATTCATTTATAACTGGTATCCCAAGTACTACAGAATTGGCGAAATGAAAATTAGGTTGATTGATCCAACAAAAACCGTTCAAAGAAGGCCCTATCGTTTAAGTCCATGCGAGCGAGATTTGGTTCGGGAAAAAATGAATGAACTGCTAAAATGCAATATAATTAGGCCAAGCTGCTCACCTTATGCAAGCCCTATGTTATTGGAGAACAAAAAAATGGTACGAACAGACTTTGTATTGACTTTAGAGAGCTGAATTCAAATACAGTCGCTGATAAATACCCTTTACCACTTATACAAGATCATATCAATAGGCTTGGATGAGTTAATTACTTTTCATGTCTACACATGGCCAGTGGATATTACCAAATTCCTTTACATTTAGATTCTATCGAGTTCACGGCGTTTGTGACTCCGGATGGCCAATACGAGTTTCTATCTATGCCATTTGGGCTCAAAAACGCACCTTCTGTTTTTCAACGATTAGTAATGCAGGCGCTAGGGGATCTAGCAAATTCCTTTATCATCGTCTATATCATGATAGTCGCTTCAAGAAAATGCGAGGCGCTTGAAAGATTACAGATCGTTCTAGATGTTTTGACAAAGGCTGGGTTTTCATTCAATCTTACAAAGTGTTCATTCCTAAAAACATCGGTTCAATATTTGGGTTACAATATAAATGCGGGTGAAATTCGTCTAAGTCAGTCACTTCACTTAGACAATTCATTGGGCTAGCATCCTATTTCCGACAGTTTATTAAGGGATTTTCACAATTAATGAAACCGTTATATTTCTTAACTGCAGAGAAAAACAAATTTCTTTGGAAAACAGAGCAATGAACAAATACGGAAAAAGGTCATTGCCACTCTTACCGACAAACCAGTCCTTATTATTTTTGACCCTAATTATCCAATCAAGTTGCACACAGACGCAAGTTGCAGTGGTTACGGTGCAATTTTATTACATAAAATTAATAACAAACCCCAGGTAATAGAATACTATAGCAAAACTACTTCATCGGCAGAATCAAGATATCACTCTAACGAATTGGAAACCTTAGCTGTTGTGAACTTCATTAAACATTTTCGAAATTATTTGTTGGGCAGGAACTTTGTAGTTTATACTGACTGCAACTCGCTTAATGGCATACGTTGACTTTTTATCGAGAAATCCTTTTTCGCAAAAGTCTACTTCAACCACAAAAATAGTCGAAGAGAATAGAGTAAATTTAGCTGAACTTTCAAGCAACTGGCTTATTGCTGAACAACGTCGAGATTTGGACATAATCGAAATTGTTAAACATTTTAAAAACTTTTCTCTGCCTGAAGATATTGCGAAAACCTATGAACTAAGGGCAAAAGTTCTTCATCGGAAAATAGAAAGAAATGGGAGAACACATTGTTTACCAGTGGTGCCACGAGCTTTCAGATGGTCTGTCATAAATCAAGTTCATGAGTCCATAATGCATTTAGGTTTCGAAAAGACATTGAATAAAACTTACGATTTCTACTGGTTTGACAATATGTCAAAATACATAAAAAAAATTTGTCGACAACTGCATCACTTGCAAAATGTCAAAATCCACTTCAGGAAAAATTCACTGGATGTGTTGGGAGAGGTGCAGTTGGCAATCAATTGTACAACCAACCGCACTACGAAAGCAAGTCCTTTAGAAATGTTATTGGGAAAGGTAGCTCGCCCATTAGGATTACTTCCACCTAGTGATATAGAAAATGTCATTGATCTGCCAAGCGTAAGAGCGCAAGCTGCAAAGAATGTATTAGCCAGTGCAGATAAAGATAAAGAACGATTTGATAGAAATAAAGCAAAAGTAACAAAGCACAAAGTTGGAGATTTTGTGTTACTTAAAAGGAAAGAAAGACACCAGTAAAAGTTCTAGAAGGTGACAGGTTAATTTTAAAGTCTTCAACCAATAAAAGAAATTATAAATATGCACATGAGGATTTAAGAAAATTACCAGAGGGGCAAGTGCCCGAGGAGCTAAATGTGTACGATGATTATAATAATTTAGATGAAAGTAATGTAACAGTTGCAGAAGAGAGTGATAATGTAAATATTGAGAGTATTGAAGAAAATAATGAAAATATAAATACTGAGAGTAATGAAGAAGAGAGTGAAAATGAAAATACTGAGAGTATTGAAGAAGAAAGTGAAGTACACCAAGAAGGGTGACAAAGTTGTACTGCTGGCCAACGAAAATGGCAGAGTACTGAGTCCATAAAATATAATGCAAGCACAAATGCAAAACATATTGTTCGTTTTGATCATGGCATGTGGGGCATTCGATTATGCAACTATAGGAGTGAATAATGAAGAATGAATAATAAAAAAAAAAAAAAAAACACAGAGAAATAAAAGAAAGAAAGAAAAATTGAATTGAATTGATGAAAAAATGATGGTTATGGAATTCAATACTGTTTTGCGAAACTGTTAATATGATAATTTGTTATGAATTAAGAATAAAAAATTGGATTTTGTTATGAAACTATTTAATGTTCAGACTAATAAATAAAAGGAGGAAAGAAAATACTAAGGTTGTTATTATCTACACGAGGTCGTGTTAGCGTCAGGATGGCCGTGTCGGCGCATTAAAACTGCGTGGTTGTAAGTGTGTGTTTGTGCGAATACACACTTTCGGGTATTTCATCAGAAATGCTAATTTCACAAGAATATAAATATTGCATTGGCCTTTTGCGCTGTGAGTGATTGTTGGTATTGCGTCGTTTTAGAAAGTACCGATTTAGCGGGGCGACAGCGTTGTGTCGCTGTCGCCGGGTGTGATTCGAAGGCATAGGCATAGAAGCGATTCGATCGACAAGTCAGTTTTGTACTGTGTGCTGTCGTCGTCGCTTGGGAAATCTTCGAAACGCGCTCCGCTTAAATGGAAGACGAGCATAATTCGACATATAAATTAACAAAATTAATTACATTTTGTTTTTTTTAAAAAAGCCAAATGCTTTATTCTGGAGTTGGATTAGAACTGAACTTAAACAATCTATTGACTTAAAATTATACTTCTGCTGCCGCTGTAGCTTGCCGCAGTTGCCGTTGTCGCTGCCGGATGTAGCTGGGTGTCCAGCACCTGGTCCAACGGTTTGGGCGTTACGCAAGGTGCTGATCGTCCAAGTTGATTCTGCTGATGGAGCGCACGTGGAGATGGTTATGTGAGACCAATATTTGGTCGTTGCTCCCATGGTGTCTTCTGCTGAATCGTTGCGCGAGTTGTTACGGTGCGTTCAGGTGCATTGGCACAGGCGTGTGGTCGGCGTGTACATACTCTTTGTTTGTGTAGGAAGTTCCTTTTATATCAATCGATGCATTCTTGGCTTGGATAATATAAGTTCAGTGCAAATTTAGTTTCTTTTCGTCAATAGTGACTGTTCCATTAAAGTCATTCAACAGTATTGTTCCGGGCAGGATTTCCTCGTGTTCCGGGATGTGTTGGCTGTTCATTTGCAAGCAGTTTGGTTGCTTTGATTTCAGAAGTGCAGCTTCGTATATATTATTGCTTAGATTTATTAGGTTTTCTCTTTTACATAAAGTCTTATCATTAATGGTTTCGCAAACTTCATTGATTCCGAATTCTGTTTTTTTACATTGAATTATTAAATCAAATTTTATTTTATTAATTACATTTCTTTTCTTTATAGGTTTTATTATAATTTTTTGACATAGATTTTCTTCTATTTTGGGGCAGTTTGATAATGTACAGAATATCTTTTCCATTAGAAGCTACTTTAATTTTGTTGAACTCAAGTAATTCCTCTATATTAATAAACAAATTGTTGGAATTTTGTACCAACTTTTCTATTAGTTGAATTTCGATACTTGATAATAAAATGGAATCAATTGTGTTCGTTTTAGCCCAATTTATTGCGTAGATCATATTTGTTAGTTCTTCTTTGTGCTTTCTCTTATTTCTTTAATCTTGTCACTCAGAAGTCTGTTTATTATGACTTGTTTGTTGTTGTTTAATTAAAATTTTTACTTAAAATTATTTCGTGACATGATGATCTGGGCTTCCAGCTAGCCATTTCCAGGCAGAGCCGAGCATATTTAATGATCTTCTAGATCTTATGTTTTTAGGTCTTAATCTATTTAAGTCGTTTCTGATTTGGTTTAGTTCTAATGAAATGAATGGTGCGAGATGATTGGGTAGTGATGAGTTTATGGAATTTTCGAGCACTTGTAATGCTTCTTCATATTTTTGGATATTAAAAACGTGTATAATTTTGAATGAGCTGTTCTGAAAAGCTGCGGGGCCAATTTTTATGGTTACTAATTGAGAATTCGTGTAGTCTAGTATGGTTGCCTTCCCGAGACGTGACGGTAAAAACAATAATCTATAAATAGTAGTTAATTTTTAAAATTATTCTTGTGTACTATTTTCCCTGACTTAGTTTTAATTGTGGAGTTACCATTTTCTGCGACTATTTCTTTTTTATATCTTGGGGATGCTTTGGAGCCTAGTCTTTTGTTTATTTTAACGTAAACTTCTTCTCCTAGTTCGTATGATCGGGGGTTGTCTTTCTTTGCGTTGTGATAATTCATATCAGATATTTGTGTGACTATTATTTTGTTCTTAATTTCTTCCCTTTTCTTTTCTATTGCTTCTGGAGTGTTTGCTATGTTAATTCTAAAAAATGTTTCGATGGGTTTTTCTCTAGTTACTGAGTGTATTAATTGATTATATTCTTGGGTCTAGCTTTGAATACTAGACCTGTGAAGGTAAGTTCGTTATAATCTTTCTTGAGACATCTAATGATTTCAGTAAGAGTAGAGTGGAAACGTTCTACCTGTCCATTGCTGGTTGAAGAGTACGGTGGTGTCGTGAATATATATTTATATATATTATTTAGTTGGTTTTCCAACATGAATTTAATAGATGCTGAGTTTAAAGATGTTTCGTTGTCCATTACGACTGTTTTGGGCATTCCAAAAGCTATCAGCATTTCCTTTAATTGGATCATAATGTCTTCTGAAGCTCTGGATTTCAAGATTTTTATTTGGGCGTATTTGGAAAATTTATCTGTGATATAAATGTCGATGTGTATCAACAGTCCGGGGTATTGTGGTATTGGAGTCGATTGTATAGCTCCTTTTGGTGGATGTCTGTCGTATTTTGATTCCTTACATGTTAAGCATGTCGTGGCTATTGCGCTTATCTTTTTGTTCATTTGGGGGAACAAATATTTTTGGAGGATTTGTGTACCTTTATGTTCCTGTACTATTACTTCATTTTGTCTTTCCTCTGAATCAATGTCTTCTACTATACCTTGTGCAAAGCGGATTTTATATGAATTGAAATGCAGTGGGTAGATATTTTGTATCTTTCCCATGATATTCTCATATGTATGGATACCATTTACTATTTCAGGGTCTAATCTATGTTTCATTATTTCGATTAGTTCTTTTTCTAAATACGATGGTCCTTTTACTATATGCCTATGGTAAGTGGGATGTGGAATTTCGAAATTATATGAAGGAGTGTCTTCTATAAGTAAGAATAATTGATTCTTAAACACGTTAATCGGGCTTTCTACTGAATAGATGAGGTTATGGGATGAACTTTCATCACTATGAACTGTTGCTGAAGATGAGAGAGTGTTAACTTCATTTCTGATAGGGATTCTAGATAATGCATCTGCTACTACGTTAGATGTACCAGGTTTATATTTCAACTCGTAGTTAAATTCTTCTAAATAACTTTTCCAACGTTTTAGCTTTCCATTATGATTTTTGGTGCTTAAAGCAAAGGTAAGGGGCTGATGATCTGTGTAGATTATTACTTTCGCCGAACCGTAAAGGTATGTTCTTAAACTACTACTATAGCTAACATTTCCTTTTCATTTGTAGCGTAGTTCTCTTCTGTCTTCGACAGACCGCAAAATATGAAAGAAATGGGTATGTTTTCTTGTTCGAGGACTGCTCCAATTGCGAAGTTTGATGCGTCTGTGGTAAGGTGGAAATCTTTCGAAAAATTTGGATAGCTTAACATAACGTCAGCCGAGCTAAGTGTGTTTTTAAGTTTGCTGAAGGCTTCGATCGCTTCATTGTCTAAATGAACCTTAACTCTTTCTGATGTTCTTGTCGACGTTCTACCGGCTTCTCCTCTGAGTAGTTCAGTAAGTGGTTTCGCTAGTTTGGCATCGTCGATAATGTCCGGAAAGACCTAAGAATGATCTTAGTTCTTTAAGAGAAGTAGGAGTTGGGAATTCGGAAATTGCTTTTACTTTATCGGAATTAGTTTTTACTCCTTTGTCTGAAATTGTAAAGCCTAAGAAATTGACTTTGTTTTTAAAGAATTCGCATTTGTCTATTTGAACCTTCATGTTAGCATTCTGAAGTGTTGCAAATACCTGCTTTAGATGATGAGCATGTTCGTCTTCAGTTTGACTGAATACAATAATGTCATCGATGTAGACATAACAAATTTTTCCAACAACATCTCTTAGAATATCGTCTAGAGCTCTTTGGAATATTGATGGTGAATTTTTCAAGCCAAAAGGGAGTCGATTAAATTTCCTCCGTTGACGGCGAATGCTGTCTTCTCTCTATCCTCTTTCTTTAGCAAGATTTGATGGAATCCGCTTTTTAAATCGAGAACAGAAAAAAACTTGTTATTTCCCAACTGAGCGATGATTTCTTCAATCTCAGGCATGGGGTAACGATCGGATAATGTTACTGTATTTAACTTGCGATAATCAATAACAATTCCATACTTTCTTTTCCCTGATGCATCCAATTTTTTTGGTTCAACCCAAACTGGTGCATTATACGGAGATCGAGAGGGTCTTATGATTTCGTCGTTTTCTTTAAGTTGCCTTTCGAGTTCGGATAAGCAAAGAGTGATTTGAAGGTAAGTGATAGGTTGTTTATAATCGCTTTCTGGCTTTCGGACATGTGATTGGTTCTCATTTTTATATTATTAACAGACTGAGTTTGAACTTGTTTAATACAGAATTGCCTATCACCATTGACTCTAAGAATGTCATTTCTGACATCGATAACAACGTTAAGTTGTTTCATGGTATCATTACCAAGGATAGCATGGAAAGTTTTTAGAGTTGGTAGTAAAAAGAATCGGATTCGTATGTCGTGTAGACCAAAAAGATTTAGAAAGGTATGATGGATAGTTGGTATTTGGCCTCCTACCGAATTTGCATAAAAAGTTTCTTTGTTAGGTTTCGGATTTTCTATTAGAGATGGTTGAATGTAGTTTTGGTTGGAGCCTGTATCTATCAAAAAGTTCAGATGTTTTCCGTCCCTCGTTCTACATTGGAAATACGGTAGAGAGGAACGATTTAGACTAAAAAATTGACATCTGACAAATCGGTTATTTCCGTGCCGGATTTGTCAAGATATGCTTGCATTTCGTCATCATATGGGTTTGAAAACCCTTCTGATTCCGGCATTGCATAATAATTATCTTCGCTTCTATAACTGAAGTCTTGTTCTGGATGAATATTGAAGTCGTATTGATCTGTTTCAAATTGATCTACTGGTTTACCAGTGTTAATGTGAAAATTTCTTTGGAACTTTGGAGGTGGTCCAGAAAGTGGAGGAGGACGTTTACCTGCGAAATTATTGCGAAGATTCGGATGATTCATATAATTTACTCTAGCAGATCTTATGGATCCATCAACTTCAATGGGTATGGGAGCTGGTTGTGGCTTTGGTGCTAAAGGTCTAGAAGGTGCTTGGAATGTTAGTCTATATGTAGAGAATTGTGGTGGGCCTGTTTGACGTTGAGGTGGTTGGTAGAAATTTCTGGTCTGATTGGGTATTGTGATCGGGACGCGGTGTGTAATAGAGTTTTTGATTGAAGTTCTTCCATTGATTGTTTTGCTGAACTGGTTGTCTTACTTGAATTGGATTAGTTTGTTGCCTTGGTGGAATAGGTGGTGGAAAATGCTTTACCCTAGGTAAGAATGCGTTTCTATGGTCTTGATTGTCAAGCAAATTGCATAACTGTAATGCATGACTGAGATCTCTTGGTTCTTTTACTGCTAAAAGGCGTGGTAGATCTCCATTGAGACCTCGTACGAAGGTATCAAGAGCCTTGCTGCGGTAATTATTAGTCAATGCTCTTATGGAATCGGCCGACTCTTCTTGTACGCTGACCTGGTTAAGAATCAGTGACAATTGATGATAGACTGCCTGATAGAATTCCATGATAGTTAACCGACCTTGGGTTAATAAGAACAGTTGGTATTCGAGAGTCTTTAGATCTCGTTTATCAGCATAATGTTCCGTTAAACATTTGGAAATTGCTTTCCAATTCATCGGAGTGTTGTACGATTCTACCACTGTTCCAGCTTCACCTACTATCTTTGTGCGTACTGCTAGTTTCACTAGATACGTTTTTTTTCAGGAACCAAAAAAAGTTCTGTCTCCAGAGAATTCTTTTATTAGTCGAGTAACGTCCGGTACCTTTTCAGGTTCTTGTCCGAGTGGATCTACGTATCTAACGTCTGACAATGGTTCTTCAGATCCTAATCCTAATGCTTGTCTGATAACTTCTCCTCCTTGGAGAGTATCCCTAATTAATGAGAATATTACATCTCTGAGTTCTGGACTTGCTAATGGTGTACTAGCTACGTGTGTTGGTCTAGGACGATTATTTCCTGCTGAACCTAATCCCATAGCTCCCATTGCATCTGATAGGTCTTCTTGCATTTTATTTCTTTGGGTATATTTAGTCCAATTAAGTGGGAAAATACGAATTACGTGATTTATGAACTTGATGAAAGATGAATGTGGTTTATGGGTGCGTTTGTGTTTTCCTAATTGAGACGGTATATTTCTTTTTGTTTAAAACCAGTGGCTGGTTTGCTCCTTCTACCTTGGAGGGTCCAAGATTGGAGTTTGTTATAACGGGATTTTGTATTGAGTTATCGTTTTACTTTTGTTAAAATTGTTGTATTCTTTTGTTTTGTATTATTTGTGTTTTTTTCTTGACTTAATATCTATTTTAGCTTTTGTTTTAAATTTCTTTCACTTAATTAGTTTAATTTTTTTTATTTAAAATTGTATTTGTTTCTTTAATTGCTTTCTTTGTTTAAAAATTTCTTTCGCTTTGTTAATTGATTTCTTAATCACTAAACTTACAGCAAAGTTACAAATATTATATTCGGTGCTCGCATCGCCGACTTCTTAGACTCTCTTTTCTCTCTTTCTCTTTTCTCCAACGTTGGGGCTACTCGGGAGTCCTTGAGAGTACTTCTTGGCGAAGGATCCTACGAACGGATGTTATAGGATCGACAGCGATTGGTTGTGAACCCCGTTCGAATTTTCGCGGTACCGTTGGTTTTCGGCACTATTATTCGCGGTTATTAACTAGCGGATACTTAAGGCGCTCTCACGTTAATAATTTGACCTTCGGGCAATTTTTTTACACCGGGATGAACGGATCCCTGCTCGGGCGCAATTTAACAATATTGATTACATTTTGTTTTTTTAAAAATGCTAAATGCCTTATTCTGGAGTTGTATTAGAACTGCTGCCGCTGTAGCTTGCCGCTGTTGCCGCAGTCGGTTGTCGCTGTCGCTGCCGGATGTAGCCACTGCAGTTGTCGCGAAAGGTGTTGGGTGTCCAGCACCTGGTCCCACAGTTTGGGCGTTACGCAAGGTGCTGATCGTCCAAGTTGATTCTGCTGATGCAGCGCACGTGGAGATGGCTATGTGTGACCAATATTTGGTCGTTGCTCCCATGGTGTCTTCTGCTGAATCGTTGCGCGTGTTGTTACGGTGCGTTCAGGTGCATTGGAACAGGCGATGTATGGACGCGGTAATGTGTGGCCTTAACTTATACAAAGTTATCTTGGATATTTTTGTCCTCTTGTTGTCTTTATTATTGCATTCGTGATACCGTTTTACTCGCTTATTCCAGTACTTAATTGTTGATTTATTACTACTTGTCTGCTCTTATTCCCTAATTGTTCGTCTATTTGGATACAAAAAGTAGTTCTTAATTTTCTTTTGCATTTCGATGTGCTCTTTTGTTCTCTGTAACTATTATGACATTATTATTTTAAGAGACGAACACTTGTCATATTGAATGAAAATTCAAATGCCCTGTTGTTAAAAGACTCTGCTGTATTCCATCTAGAAACCATTCAAAGTAGCATTTCAAAACGCCTTTTAAAGCCATCTTATCGGAATCATAATTTCATAATTTCCAAAAGTTACATCAGCTCTTTATATCCGACACTTAGCAGCATAAAGCTTCCTCGACCCCATAAACCATATAAATTCTTGGTCAGGGTCACCAGCCGAGTCGTTATAGCCATATCCGTCTCTCTGTCTGTCTGTCTGAACACCTAGATCTCAAAAACTGTTAGAGCAAGAGATTGCAAACTTGGTACCAGTATTGATGCATGTTCTGCGCAGAACAAATTAATTTTAGATTTTTGCCACGCCCCTTTCCGTCCAATAAAATCGAAAAAGCCATTTACAAGCGCAATTTTAAAGATAGAGTCTTGAATATTGGTATGTATGAGATAATTACAGTGTCGACGATCCCTGGTAAATTGGTCGCGATCGGATGGAAAACTTGGAAGTTCTTCAGGAAATAGTTTTGTTAAATTGTTAAGATCGTTTTTAAACAGTTGAAGTCTATATTTTATTATGTATACAAAGTTATCTTGGATGTTTTTATGTAGTATGAAAACCTAACTCAGCCGCCATTTAATGGGTGTCATAAATTATGAATTTAATTACGATCACATGTCAAGAGGGTAATAAAAATGCAATTAATTAGGGTTACCTGTCAATTTGTCAAAAACGTCAAGGTCATAATAAATGGATTATGACCTAATTGATTTGGTGGTGTGAGGTGTGATAATCGATTGTTTTTATAACGGGACGTCAACGGGATACGGGTGTGAGGGAGCGATCGTGTTGAATTGGGCCGCCAACACAGATTTGTCAACAAATTAACGCATAGTCGACGCTTCGTGATGAAACGAAAGGGACGGGGCGTAAGCGATCGTTTTCAGCCAACGCATCGAGGGACGGACCGCAAGCCTCCACTTAGCGCCGCCGACGAACCGCCGGTGAGGTGTGATAATCGATTGTTTATATAACGGGACGTCAACGGAGGCGGGGGACGATAGGGATACGGGTGTGAGGGAGCGATCGTGTTGAATTGGGCCGCCAACACAGATTTGTCAACAAATTAACGCATAGTGGACGCTTCGTGATGAAACGAAAGGGACGGGCCGTAAGCGACCGTTTTCAGCCAACGCATCGAGGGACGGACCGCAAGCCTCCACCGCCGGCGAAACGAAAAGCGACGGGCGTAAGCGATCGTTTTCAGCCAACGCATCGTGGACGCATCGCCGACGAACCGCCGACGAACCGCCGACGAACCGCCGACGAACCGCCGACGAACCGCCGACGAACCGCCGACGAACCGCCGGTGAGGTGTGATGATCGATTGTTTATATAACAGGACGTCAACGGAGGAGTATTCAAAGGGAATTTGTTTAAACATTTGTGAATTGTGTAAAATAAAATCAGCACATCCACCAAACAACACCACAACCATCATCATCAACAACAACAACAATATCATCATCATCATGAACTTCAACGCCAGCTTCAACTCCAACTCCTTCACCAACTCCACCATCACAACCGCCAACAATGCAATCCAATCGTGCCAGCAATTCCTTCCTAGAAATGTGCAATGGCATCATCATGTCCGCACTGAGTTGCATAAATATAATGCTATGCGACCAGTAAATGGACAAGTTAAACAAATCACTGATGGATACAAGGGACGTATCCTTCAATATATGTTTGTAAATGCGGGAGCTGCTGTTAGGATTCCAGCTGAATTCCTAAGTGAAGCCGGCTTAGCACTGCTCCCGCATATGGAAAGAGTTATGACCTTTCATACGGCATCAAAGATAAATTTTGAATTATTCGCAGAGTATATGCTAGTGAAAGAGCATGATACACAAATAGATTTGAAATCGTTCCAAAGCAAGATGACCATGGCGACAATTAGCACGGATTTCAACGCATTTTATAACACTCACTGTGATGCCATATCAACAAAAATGGGTGAGTTTCAGGAGAAAGACAGTGGATGGACAATGACTCGCATCATAAGGCTGGAGTTGAACATGCTACAATGTGATCCATTGAAAGGATCCGCCGAACATTGAAAACTCAATAATCCACAAATATCTAATCCCAAATTTCTCTAATTACAGTGTGTTATCTTCACAAATGGGAAGTCAACGCATTCGACGTTGGTTTTGTAACCAATGTCTGCGGTACTCCACGAGTGAGGAGAGAGCCATTCGACATGCGGAGAGATGTAGCCATGTCGTGACTGAACCACCAAAGACGGAAGCGTCGGAGCTATTTTTCGACAACTACCACCGTCAACTACAAGTTCCGTTCACCGTATATGCAGATTTCGAGTGCATTCTGCAACCTGACGATAGCAATGTAAGTTCATCGACTCAAATTATTAATAAACATGTACCTGTAGCATTTGCATTTGACTCAGGTTTAGATAAGTTTGTCATAAGAACAGGGAAAAATGTTGCTAGCACTTTCGTTGTTAGCCTTACGTCCGATTTGTCTGATATATATAAAAACCACATGAAGCATGTGGTACCATTACAAATGAGTGCTCAAGACTCATTTGATTTCGATGAGGCACTTAACTGCTACATTTGTAAAGGCGTTTTAGGAAATGACAGAGTGAGAGATCACTGTCATTTCACTGGTCAATACAGAGGCTCTGCACATAGTTCGTGCAACTTAAAGTTAAAGCCATCCAATTTCATTTCAGTGTTTTTTCACAATTTTTCAAAATATGATTCCCATCTCTTCGTCAAAGAGCTCGGGGAAATTGAAGGGGAAATAAAAGTCATCCCACTTAATAAAGAATTACACATTTCAATTTCAAAGTATGTTCCAGTCGGGGAAAATACTTTAGAAATCCGATTTTTAGACACAATGCGTTTCATGCCCTCTAGTCTAGACACCCTTGCAGGGAATCTAAACGAGGATAATTTGAGTGTGCTACGATCTCAATATCCTAATAAGGTAGATTTTACCCTTCTTCGTAGGAAAGGTGTATTCCCTTACGAATATTTAGATTCAATGGAAACGCTAGAGGAAACTTCTCTTCCACCAAGGGAAATGTTCTATAGCTCTTTATCAGAATCAGAATGTTCTGAGACTGATTATGTCCATGCCTGTAATGTATGGAATCATTTCAAGTGTCAAACACTTAAAGAGTATCTGGAGATGTATTTGAAAACGGATGTTTTATTGTTAACAGACGTTTTCGAAAACTTTAGAGTAATTTGCTCGAGTATCTATCAACTAGATCCAGCACATTATTTTACAACTCCCGGCTTGTCTTGGGACGCTATGTTGAAGACTACAGAGATTCGCCTCGAATTACTCACTGATATTGATATGATTAGATATATTCAGTGTGGAATTCGAGGTGGGTTAGTACAATGTAGTCATAGACATACAAAAGCAAACCACAAATACCTTAAAAATTATGATTCCACTAGAGAATCAGAATTTTTAATGTATGTGGATGCTAACAATTTGTATGGATGGGCCATGTCTGAACCACTGCCTTATGGTGGGTTCAAATGGTTAGAGCAGGAGGATATAAAACCATTTGATATCAATAAAATTTGGGGGAATAGCGAGTATGGATATATTCTTGAGGTTGACTTGGAGTATCCATACTCGCTACACGATAGTCATAATGACCTCCCATTCTGTCCAGCCAATAAGCTCCCATCGTCAAATTCGAAAACTCAAAAACTAATAGCCGATCTCCGTGACAAGGAGAAATATATAATTCACTATAAAATGCTTCAACATTGTCTGAAGAACGGCTTGAAGTTGAAAAATATACATTCCATTCTAGAATTTAACCAGAAAGCCTGGCTTAAAAAATACAGAGCATAGGACTAGGGCAAAAAATTCCTTTGAAAAAGATTTTTTTAAGCTATTGAATAATGCTGTCTATGGGAAAACCATGGAAAATAGCGAAAAGAGGGTAGATGTCCGTATTGTGACAGAGTGGGATGCTCCGGGTGTAGCTCCACAAGGCCCGAGACCTTATTTCTAGATCAAATTTTCATAGTGCTACAAAATTTAACGAAAACAATTGAAAAGGTTACACAATATTTGTGATAAACCAATTTATTTGGGCTTTGTCGTTTTGGAGTTGTCAAAATTCAAAATGTATGACTTCCATTATGATTATATGAAGCCAAAATTTAAGGAAGCCCTCAAATTGAATTATATGGATACCGATTCATTTATTTATTCGATTAAATCAAATGATTTGTATGAAGAAATCCGGGATGATGTCGAATTCAAATTCGACACATCTGAATATTCGAATGAGTTGGCCTCCCTCTATAATTTCAAACAATGTAATATTTAAATTCTTTAAAGATGAGCTACATGGTAGACCAATGACCGAGTTTGTTGGTCTACGATAAAAAATTTATGCCTATAAGAGTGAAAATTGTGATAGAAATAAGGATACATGTATCAAAAAAAATAGAGGGGTCAAAAGGAGTTGCCTTCAAAAAATAACCTTTAAAGGTTATAAAAATTGTTTACTGACAGGACAGCAGGAGCGTGATAGCATGCTCATATTTAGGTCTAGAGGGCATGAGATTAGGACAACAAAAATAACAAAAACTACACTAGATAGTAAGGATGATAAACGTATTATTTGTGAAGATGGATTTTCAACTCTAGCTATTGGTCATTATAGTACCATTCATAAAGAAATACAAGAATTAATATCAACTCTAGAAACACAATCAAATATTTGGCATAGCCAAATTAGTGTGCTAGAGAATGCTCAAAGTAATGCTACTAAAATAAATAGACTAAAAAGAAAATTAGCAGGCAACGAAAGTGCTATTTATGTTTTATTAGATAATATTAATAAAAAGAATAGATATAAATTAGTGTGCTAGAGAATGCTCAAAGTAATGCTACTAAAATAAATAGACTAAAAAGAAAATTAGCAGGCAACGAAAGTGCTATTTATGTTTTATTAGATAATATTAATAAAAAGAATAGATATAAATAAAATGTAATAATAGTAATAATAATAATAAATTAAAACAATGTCATCAACTGTATAATATTAAAGTTTATTTAAAATTGTAAATTGTACAATAGAAATTTAAGAATAAAACTGTTCAAAAGAAAAAAAAAAAAAAAATGTTTGTCTTTCAAATTTTACAAAATTTCAGCTTTACGAACCCAACTGTCATCGGTCTTTGGAAAAGCCAACCACCGCACAAGAGCTCTATTTCCTTTAGTTTTCAGCACTTTTTCTACCAGATAAGTATCGGGAAAACTAGTTTTTTTCAATTCTTCTTTGTAGAAACCTCCTTTAATTGGAATCCCATTCAAGTCTTCCAGTAAGTATGTTGTCGGATAAGTATTTTGTACTTTACTTATTCGAAATATTTCGGTTGTCCAGTTGGGTGTATATCCCTTTTCAAATGCATATTTGTATTTACTAATATGCACATTATTACCCATTTTTAGTTTGCTACCCGTAAAAATTTTATTATTATTATAGGCAGTTTCCAATATATGTTTCTCATTCTCACTACATACATTGATGGGTGCAATTTTTATTGTTTATGTGGTCTGTTATTGTAAACATTAATTAGTTCTTTGTACACATCAATCCATTTATATGTTCCATTGAAGCTAAATTCCCGCCACATGAGCTCTTTTAATGATCTGTTGAACTCTTTTAATGTTTTAGAGTACTAAATGTTGAGTAGTGGTTGATTCCATAGCGATTACTCAATATCTTAAATTGAGTGTTAAATAACTCTTTACCATCGTCTGTTTGAAGATTCTTAGGTACTCCACTTACGTCCTGACTTAAATATTTTCTCCATTGCCTGAACAACGTCTTTTGCATGTTTAGATTTTATTGCTTCACACCAAGCAAATTTCAAAAATGTGTCTATTACTGTAAGCAGGTAGCGATATCCATTATTCGAGTGTGCGTACTTGCCCATTTCAACCAAATCAGCTTGCCACAAATCGTTTATTCCCCTTGTAATGACTCTACGTCGTATAAAATGCTTCCGGGAAGGAGCATGTAATTCATTAATAATGCTTCGTCTACTCATATTTAGGTGTTAGCGGTGTTTGTGTAAATCAAATCCAATTTTCATAATGTTAACAATTTTATTTGGGTTTCAAATCATATATAATTTTTTCATGGATGTTCGCAACAATGTTCTCAAGACTATTCAATCTCTTATCAAGGACGGTGATTGAGACTGTTAGAGATTTTCGCAACTCGTTTATGGCCCGATCCTCATACTCTTTGATAACAATATCAGTGTTCTCTTTTGGTACACTTCCATTTTTTATAGGTTTTCGTTGTACATTAAAGTTACCATCCGTATCAATATAGAGTCCAGATAAAGTTTTCTCATATCGTTTTAAATGACTAGAGCTCTGTTTATCATTTAAATGTTGACACTCTAATATATGTAGATTAACTTAGTGTATAATTTTAGCCTCTTTCAATTCTTCAATTATTGATGTAATTTCATTAGTGTGATTACTATATCCTGCTGATTGAGAGGCCATTAAGAGTTTTAGTCGTTCAACCAACTCATTTGGATCATCCCAGTACACATAATTGGGCTTATTCATGTTAAGTGTCATGAACCCAGATCCGGATACACTTGCTTTGGAGCGTTTGGGTGTAGACTCAGCTGTGGGTGATTTACCTAAAAGCGGTTTTTTGATTTTTGTATATTTGAGAGCCCTTGTGCCTTTCACTTGACCATTTGGTTGAAAATTTCTTCGGAATACACTTGTTTTAATTCACTTGCACTATAATTTTCTGGATGATGATGAAATATTAATGAATATAACCCTCTAGTGAGCTGCCAGTTTTGACCATCATCAAATTCAATCTTATTATTAGAAACATTTATGAGGCTATTCCCCAACATTAATTGCCCACTTGCATTTTTGTATGGTCCATATGTCTTATCCAATGTAAATTCTCGTGTCAGTTCACTGATATTTAATTTTTTTGGAGAATGTTCATGGTGTGATGATGAAGTTGATATTGAAGCTGGTGTATGAGATGCTTCATATGTTGCGTTCTCTAAAGTAAATTCTCTTGATGGAATACTGAGGTTTACATTTTTCGAGCTATCTTCATGGAGGGGTACTTGATGTTTGTTTAAAGGTGAAGATACATGTGAGTATCCAGGACCCGGAAGCTTGCTTGATGTGCTAGGTGTGGATGCATCTTGTAACACAAATGATGCATCCTCTATAGCTGGTTGTGAATAGAATTGTTCATCATCATCATCATCATCATCATCTTCATCATCATTGTCATCGTTGTATGCTAAAAGTTTCTTCTTTTTCATATGTGGTGTACTAGCAGTGGTGTTTTTTGGGCTATATGTTTGTTTAGTTTGTATTTCAGCTTTCACATTTTTAGGTATCATATATTGTATTTTTTTATTACTTAAATGGGATTCCAATTAAAGGAGGTTTCTAAAAAGAAGAATTGAAAAAAACTAGTTTTCCCGATACTTATCTGGTAGAAAAAGTGCTGAAAAATAAAGGAAATAGAGCTCTCGTACGGTGGTTGGGTTTTCCATAGATCGATGACAGTTGGGTTCGTAAAGCTGAAATTTTGTAAAATTTGAAAGACAAACTTTTATTTATTTTTTTTTTTTTCTTTTAAACAGTTTTATTCTTAAATTTCTATTGTACAATTTACAATTTTAAATAAACTTTAATATTATACAGTTGATAACATTGTTTTAATTTATTATTATTATTATTATTATTATTATTATTATTATTATTATTATTATTATTATTATTATTATTATTATTATTATTATTATTATTATTATTATTATTATTATTATTATTATTATTATTATTATTATTTTTATTTTTATTATTATTATTATTATTACTATTATTGCATTTTATTTATATCTATTCTTTTTATTAACATTATCTAATAAAACTGAATGTAATAGTAGCTCTCCCTCATAAATTGATATAGCACTTTCGTTGCTTGCTAATTTTCTTTTTAGTCTATTTATTTTAGTAGCATTACTTTGAGCATTCTCTAGCACACTAATTTGGCTATGCCAAATATTTGATTGTGTTTCTAGAGTTGATATTAATTCTTGTATTTCTTTATGAATGGTACTATAATGACCAATAGCTAGAGTTGAAAATCCATCTTCACAAATAATACGTTTATCATCCTTACTATCTAGTGTAGTTTTTGTTATTTTTATTGTCCTAATCTCATGCCCTCTAGACCTAAATATGAGCATGCTATCACGCTCCTGCTGTCCTGTCAGTAAACAATTTTTATAACCTTTAAAGGTTATTTTTTGAAGGCAACTCCTTTTGACCCCTCTATTTTTTTTGATACATGTATCCTTATTTCTATCACAATTTTCACTCTTATAGGCATAAATTTTTTATCGTAGACCAACAAACTCGGTCATTGGTCTACCATGTAGCTCATCTTTAAAGAATTTAAATATTACATTGTTTGAAATTATAGAGGGAGGCCAACTCATTCGAATATTCAGATGTGTCGAATTTGAATTCGACATCATCCCGGATTTCTTCATACAAATCATTTGATTTAATCGAATAAATAAATGAATCGGTATCCATATAATTCAATTTGAGGGCTTCCTTAAATTTTGGCTTCATATAATCATAATGGAAGTCATACATTTTGAATTTTGACAACTCCAAAACGACAAAGCCCAAATAAATTGGTTTATCACAAATATTGTATAACCTTTTCATTTGGATTGCATACATGTTTTCGTTAAATTTTGTAGCACTATGAAAATTTGATCTAGAAATAAGGTCTCGGGCCTTGTGGAGCTACACCCGGAGCATCCCACTCTGTCACAATACGGACATCTACCCTCTTTTCGCTCTTTTCCATGGTTTTCCCATAGACAGCATTATTCAATAGCTTAAAAAAATCTTTTTCAAAGGAATTTTTTGCCCTAGTCCTATGCTCTGTATTTTTTAAGCCAGGCTTTCTGGTTAAATTCTAGAATGGAATGTATATTTTTCAACTTCAAGCCGTTCTTCAGACAATGTTGAAGCATTTTATAGTGAATTATATATTTCTCCTTGTCACGGAGATCGGCTATTAGTTTTTGAGTTTTCGAATTTGACGATGGGAGCTTATTGGCTGGACAGAATGGGAGGTCATTATGACTATCGTGTAGCGAGTATGGATACTCCAAGTCAACCTCAAGAATATATCCATACTCGCTATTCCCCCAAATTTTATTGATATCAAATGGTTTTATATCCTCCTGCTCTAACCATTTGAACCCACCATAAGGCAGTGGTTCAGACATGGCCCATCCATACAAATTGTTAGCATCCACATACATTAAAAATTCTGATTCTCTAGCGGAATCATAATTTTTAAGGTATTTGTGGTTTGCTTTTGTATGTCTATGACTACATTGTACTAACCCACCTCGAATTCCACACTGAATATATCTAATCATATCAATATCAGTGAGTAATTCGAGGCGAATCTCTGTAGTCTTCAACATAGCGTCCCACGACAAGCCGGGAGTTGTAAAATAATGTGCTGGATCTAGTTGATAGATACTCGAGCAAATTACTCTAAAGTTTTCGAAAACGTCTGTTAACAATAAAACATCCGTTTTCAAATACATCTCCAGATACTCTTTAAGTGTTTGACACTTGAAATGATTCCATACATTACAGGCATGGACATAATCAGTCTCAGAACATTCTGATTCTGATAAAGAGCTATAGAACATTTCCCTTGGTGGAAGAGAAGTTTCCTCTAGCGTTTCCATTGAATCTAAATATTCGTAAGGGAATACACCTTTCCTACGAAGAAGGGTAAAATCTACCTTATTAGGATATTGAGATCGTAGCACACTCAAATTATCCTCGTTTAGATTCCCTGCAAGGGTGTCTAGACTAGAGGGCATGAAACGCATTGTGTCTAAAAATCGGATTTCTAAAGTATTTTCCCCGACTGGAACATACTTTGAAATTGAAATGTGTAATTCTTTATTAAGTGGGATGACTTTTATTTCCCCTTCAATTTCCCCGAGCTCTTTGACGAAGAGATGGGAATCATATTTTGAAAAATTGTGAAAAAACACTGAAATGAAATTGGATGGCTTTAACTTTAAGTTGCACGAACTATGTGCAGAGCCTCTGTATTGACCAGTGAAATGACAGTGATCTCTCACTCTGTCATTTCCTAAAACGCCTTTACAAATGTAGCAGTTAAGTGCCTCATCGAAATCAAATGAGTCTTGAGCACTCATTTGTAATGGTACCACATGCTTCATGTGGTTTTTATATATATCAGACAAATCGGACGTAAGGCTAAAAACGAAAGTGCTAGCAACATTTTTCCCTGTTCTTATGACAAACTTATCTAAACCTGAGTCAAATGCAAATGCTACAGGTACATGTTTATTAATAATTTGAGTCGATGAACTTACATTGCTATCGTCAGGTTGCAGAATGCACTCGAAATCTGCATATACGGTGAACGGAACTTGTAGTTGACGGTGGTAGTTGTCGAAAAATAGCTCCGACGCTTCCGTCTTTGGTGGTTCAGTCACGACATGGCTACATCTCTCCGCATGTCGAATGGCTCTCTCCTCACTCGTGGAGTACCGCAGACATTGGTTACAAAACCAACGTCGAATGCGTTGACTTCCCATTTGTGAAGATAACACACTGTAATTAGAGAAATTTGGGATTAGATATTTGTGGATTATTGAGTTTTCAATGTTCGGCGGATCCTTTCAATGGATCACATTGTAGCATGTTCAACTCCAGCCTTATGATGCGAGTCATTGTCCATCCACTGTCTTTCTCCTGAAACTCACCCATTTTTGTTGATATGGCATCACAGTGAGTGTTATAAAATGCGTTGAAATCCGTGCTAATTGTCGCCATGGTCATCTTGCTTTGGAACGATTTCAAATCTATTTGTGTATCATGCTCTTTCACTAGCATATACTCTGCGAATAATTCAAAATTTATCTTTGATGCCGTATGAAAGGTCATAACTCTTTCCATATGCGGGAGCAGTGCTAAGCCGGCTTCACTTAGGAATTCAGCTGGAATCCTAACAGCAGCTCCCGCATTTACAAACATATATTGAAGGATACGTCCCTTGTATCCATCAGTGATTTGTTTAACTTGTCCATTTACTGGTCGCATAGCATTATATTTATGCAACTCAGTGCGGACATGATGATGCCATTGCACATTTCTAGGAAGGAATTGCTGGCACGATTGGATTGCATTGTTGGCGGTTGTGATGGTGGAGTTGGTGAAGGAGTTGGAGTTGAAGCTGGCGTTGAAGTTCATGATGATGATGATATTGTTGTTGTTGTTGTTGATGATGATGGTTGTGGTGTTGTTTGGTGGATGTGCTGATTTTATTTTACACAATTCACAAATGTTTAAACAAATTCACTTTGAATATATAAAATTTTATTCTTATAAAACTCGCGGTGTATGCGTTGAACGACGATATAGAAGTGATTTTTAAGGCTCTGTGTTAGTAGAGCTAGACTCTCCAAAATTTTGATCCCAATATTCACGGATTCCATTTCGCTATTTCATTTTCAAGTTCATCGACTTTCAACTTAGGTTCAAGAAATTTTTCCACCCCCGCCTCCGTTGACGTCCCGTTATATAAACAATCGATTATCACACCTCACCGGCGGTTCGTCGGCGGCGCTAAGTGGAGGCTTGCGGTCCGTCCCTCGATGCGTTGGCTGAAAACGATCGCTTACGCCCCGTCCCTTTCGTTTCATCACGAAGCGTCCACTATGCGTTAATTTATTGACAAATCTGTGTTGGCGGCCCAATTCAACACGATCGCTCCCTCACACCCGTATCCCGTTGACGTCCCGTTATAAAAACAATCGATTATCACACTTCACTCCACAAAAACAATTAGGTCATAATCCATTTATTATGACCTTGACGTTTTTGACAAATTGACAGGTAACCCTAATTAATAGCATTTTTATTACCCTCTTGACATGTGATCGTAATTAAATTCATAATTTATGACACTCATTAACTGGCGGCTGAGTTAGGTTTTCATACTACTTTTTTATCCTCTTGTTGTCTTTATTATTGCATTTTGTGCTCTTTTGTTCTCTGTAACTAATATGTCATTATTGTTTTAAGAAACGAACACTTGTCATATTGAATGAAAATTCAAATGCCCTATTGTTAAAAGACTCTGCAGTATTACATCTAGAAACCTTTCAGAGTAGCATTTCAAAACGCCTTTTAAGGCCATCTTATCGGAATCATAATTTCATAATTTCAAAAAGTTACATCAACACTTTATACCCGCCTCTTATAGGTTAGAAGGGTATTTTAACTTTCTGATTCAAGGAAGTGTATGTTACAAGCAGAATAAAGCTTCCTCGACCCCATAAAGCATATATATTCTTGGTCAGGGTCACCAGCCGAGTCGTTATAGCCATATCCGTCTCTCTGTCTGTCTGTCTGAACACCTTGATCTCAGAGACTGTAAGAGCAAGAGATTGCAAACTTGGTACCGGTACTGATGCATGTCCTGCGCAGAACAAATTAATTTTAGATTTTTGTCACGCCCCTTTCCACCCAATAAAATCGAAAAAGCCACTTACAAGCGCAATTTTAAAGATAGAGTCTTGAATATTGGTATGTATGAGATAATTACAGTGTCGACGATCCCTGGTAAATTGGTCGCGATCGGATGCAAAACTTGGAAGTTATTCAAGAAACAGATTTGTAAAATTGTTAAGATCGTTTTTAAACAGTTGAAGTGAATATTTTATTATCTAAGTTAACTTATTATTTAAGTTATCTTGGATGCTTTTTTCTTCTAGTTGTCTTTAATATTGCATTCGTGATACCGCTTTGACCGTTTATTCCAGTACTTAATTGTTGATTAATTACTACTTGTCTGCTCTTATTCTCTAATTGTACGTCTATTTGGATACAAAAACTAGTTCTTAATTTTCTTTTGCATTGCGATGTGCTCTTTTGTTCTCTGTAACTATTATGCCATTATTGTTTTAAGAAACGAGCACTTGTCATATTGAATGAAAATTCAAATGCCCTATTGTTAAAAGACTCTGCAGTATACCATCTAGAAACCATTCAGAGTAACCTTTTAAGGCCATCTTATCGGAATCATAATTTCATAATTTCCAAAAGTTACATGAACTCTGTATACCCGCCACTTATAGGGTAGAATGGTATTGTAACTTTCTGACTCAAGGAAGTGTATGTTACAAGCAGAATAAAGCTTCCTCGACCCCATAAAAAATATATATATTCTTGGTCTGGGTCACCAGCCGAGGCGTTATAGCCATATCCGTCTCTCTGTCTGTCTGTGTGAACACCTAGATCTCAGAGACTGTAAGAGCAAGTGATTGCAAACTTGGTACCAGTATTGGTGCATGTCCTGCGCAGAACAAATTCATTTTAGATCTTTGCCACGCTTCTTTCCGCCCAATAAAATCGAAAAAGCCATTTACAAGCTCAATTTTAAAGATAGAATCTTGAATATTGGTATATATGAAGGTAATTACAGTGTCGATGATCCCTGGTAAATTGGTCGCGATCGGATGGAAAACTTGGAAGTTATTCAAGAAACAGTTTTGTTAAATTGTTAAGATCGTTTTTAAACAGTTGAAGTCTATATTTTATTATGTATACAAAGTTATCTTGGATATTTTTCTCCTCTTGTTGTCTTTATTATTGCATTCGTGAAACCGCTTTACTCGTATATTCCAGTACATAATTGTTGATTAATTACTACTTGTCTGTTCTTATTCTCTAATTGTTCGTCTATTTGGATACAAAAACTAGTTCTTAATTTTCTTTTGCATTGCGATGTGCTCTTTTTTCTCTGTAACTATTATGCCATTATTGTTTTAAGAAACGAGCACTTGTCATATTGAATGAAAATTCAAATACCCTATTGTTAAAAGACTCTGCAGTATTCCATATAGAAACCATTCAGAGTAACCTTTTAAGGCCATCTTATCGGAATCATAATTTCATAATTTCCAAAAGTTACATCAACTCTGTATACCCGCCACTTATAGGGTAGAATGGTATTGTAACTTTCTGACTCAAGGAAGTGTATGTTACAAGCAGAATAGAGCTTCCTCGACCCCATAAAGAATATATATTCTTGGTCAGGGCCACCAGCCGAGTCGTTATAGCCATACCCGTTTCTCTGTCTGTCTGTCTAAACACCTAGATCTCAGAGACTGTAAGAGCAAGAGATCGCTTTACTTCTTTATTCCAGTACTTAATTGTTGATTAATTACTACTTTTCTGCTCTTATTCTCTAATTGTTCGTCTATTTGGATACAAAAACTAGTTCTTAATTTTCTTTTGCATTGCGATGTGCTCTTTTGTTCTCTGTAACTATTATGCCATTATTGTTTTAAGAAACGAGCACTTGTCATATTGAATAACAATTCAAATGCCCTATTGTTAAAAGACTCTGCAGTATTCCATCTAGAAACCATTCAGAGTAGCATTTCAAAACGCCTTTTAAGACTATCTTATCGGAATCATAATTTCATAATTTCCAAAAGTTTCATCAACTCTGTGTACCCGCCACTTATAGGGTAGAATGGTTTTGTAGCTTTCTGATTCAAGGAAGTGTATGTTACAAGCAGAATAAAACTTCGTCGACCCCATAAAGTATACATATTCTTGGTCAGGGTCACCAGCCGAGTCTTTTTAGCCATATCCGTCTCTCTGTCTGTCTGTCTGAACACCTAGATCTCAGAGACTGTAAGAGCAAGAGATCACTTTACTCGTTTATTCCAGTACTTAATTGTTGATTAATTACTACTTGTGTGCTCTTATTCTCTAATTGTTCGTCTATTTGGATACAAAAACTAGTTCTTAATTTTCTTTTGCATTGCGATGTGCTCTTTTGTTCTCTGTAACTATTATGCCATTATTGTTTTAAGAAACGAGAACTTGTCATATTGAATGAAAATTCAAATGCCCTATTGTTAAAAGACTCTGCAGTATTCCATCTAGAAACCATTCAGAGTAGCATTTCCAAACGCCTTTTAAGACTATCTTATCGGAATCACATTTCATAATTTCCAAAAGTTACATTAACTCTGTATACCCGCCACTTATAGGGTAGAATGGTATTGTAACTTTCTGACACAAGGAAGTGCATGTTACAAGCAGAATAAAGCTTCCTCGACCCCATAAAGTATATATTCTTGGTCAGGGCCACCAGCCGAGTCGTTATAGCCATATCCGTCTCTCTGTCTGTCTGTCTGAACACCTAGATCTCAGAGACTGTAAGAGCAAGAGATCACTTTACTCGTTTATTCCAGTACTTAATTGTTGATTAATTACTACTTGTCTGCTCTTATTCTCTAATTGTTCGTCTATTTGGATACAAAAACTAGTTCTTAATTTTCTTTTGCATTGCGATGTGCTCTTTTGTTCTCTGTAACTATTATGCCATTATTGTTTTAAGAAACGAGCACTTGTCATATTGAATGAAAATTCAAATGCCCTATTGTTAAAAGACTCTGCAGTATTCCATCTAGAAACCATTCAGAGTAACCTTTTAAGGCCATCTTATCGGAATCATAATTTCATAATTTCCAAAAGTTACATGAACTCTGTATACCCGCCACTTATAGGGTAGAATGGTATTGTAACTTTCTGACTCAAGGAAGTGTATGTTATAAGCAGAATAAAACTTCCTCGACCCCATAAAAAATATATATATTCTTGGTCTGGGTCACCAGCCGAGGCGTTATAGCCATATCCGTCTCTCTGTCTGTCTGTGTGAACACCTAGACCTCACAGACTGTAAGAGCAAGTGATTGCAAACTTGGTACCAGTATTGGTGCATGTCCTGCGCAGAACAAATTCATTTTAGATCTTTGCCACGCTTCTTTCCGCCCAATAAAATCGAAAAAGCCATTTACAAGCTCAATTTTAAAGATAGAATCTTGAATATTGGTATATATGAAGGTAATTACAGTGTCGATGATCCCTGGTAAATTGGTCGTGATCGGATGGAAAACTTGGAAGTTATTCAAGAAACAGTTTTGTTAAATTGTTAAGATCGTTTTTAAACAGTTGAAGTCTATATTTTATTATGTATACAAAGTTATCTTGGATATTTTTCTCCTCTTGTTGTCTTTATTATTGCATTCGTGAAACCGCTTTACTCGTATATTCCACTACATAATTGTTGATTAATTACTACTTGTCTGTTCTTATTCTCTAATTGTTCGTCTATTTGGATACAAAAACTAGTTCTTAATTTTCTTTTGCATTGCGATGTGCTCTTTTGTTCTCTGTAACTATTATGCCATTATTGTTTTAAGAAACGAGCACTTGTCATATTGAATGAAAATTCAAATACCCTATTGTTAAAAGACGCTGCAGTATTCCATATAGAAACCATTCAGAGTGCATTTCAACCTTTTAAGGCCATCTTATCGGAATCATAATTTCATAATTTCCAAAAGTTACATCAACTCTGTATACCCGCCACTTATAGGGTAGAATGGTATTGTAACTTTCTGACTCAAGGAAGTGTATGTTACAAGCAGAATAGAGCTTCCTCGACCCCATAAAGTATATATATTCTTGGTCAGGGCCACCAGCCGAGTCGTTATAGCCATACCCGTTTCTCTGTCTGTCTGTCTAAACACCTAGATCTCAGAGACAGTAAGAGCAAGAGATCGCTTTACTTCTTTATTCCAGTACTTAATTGTTGATTAATTACTACTTGTCTGCTCTTATTCTCTAATTGTTCGTCTATTTGGATACAAAAACTAGTTCTTAATTTTCTTTTGCATTGCGATGTGCTCTTTTGTTCTCTGTAACTATTATTCCATTATTGTTTTAAGAAACGAACACTTGTCATATTGAGTAACAATTCAAATGCCCTATTGTTAAAAGGCTCTGCAGTATTCCATCTAGAAACCATTCAGAGTAGCATTTCAAAACGCCTTTTAAGACTATCTTATCGGAATCATAATTTCATAATTTTTAAAAGTTTCATCAACTCTTTGTACCCGCCACTTATAGGGTAGAATGTTATTGTATCTTTGTGATTCAAGGAATTGTATGTTACAAGCAGAATAAAACTTCCTCAACCCCATAAAGTATAAATATTCTTGGTCAGGGTCACCAGCCGAGTCGTTATAGCCATATCCGTCTCTCTGTCTGTCTGTCTGAACACCTAGATCTCAGAGACTGTAAAAGCAAGAGATTGCAAACTTGGTAGCAGTATTGGTGCATGTCCTGCGCAGAACAAATTCATTTTAGATTTTTGGCACGCTTCTTTCCGCCCAATAAAATCGAAAAAGCCATTTACAAGCGTAATTTGAAAGACAGAGTCTTGAATTTTGGTATATATGAAGGTAATTACAGTGTCGATGATCCCTGGTAAATTGGTCGTGATCGGATGGAAAACTTGGAAGTTATTCAAGAAACAGTTTTGTTAAATTGTTAAGATCGTTTTTAAACAGTTGAAGTCTATATTTTATTATGTATACAAAGTTATCTTGGATATTTTTCTCCTCTTGTTGTCTTTGTTATTGCATTCGTGACACCGGTTGACTCGTTTATTCTAGTATTTAATTGTAGATTTTTTACTACTTGTCTGCTCTTATTCTCTAATGGTCCGTCTATTTGGATACAAAAACTAGTTCTTAATTTTCTTTTGCATTGCGATGTGCTCTTTTGTTCTCTGTAACTATTATTCCATTATTGTTTTAAGAAACGAACACTTGTCATATTGAGTGAAAATTCAAATGCCCTATTGTTAAAAGGCTTTGCAGTATACCATCTAGAAACCATTCAGAGTAGCATTTCAAAACGCTTTTTAAAGCCATCTTATCGGAATCATAATTTCACAATTTCCAAAAGTGAAATCAACTCTTTATACTCGCCACTTTTAGGGTAGAAGGTTATTGTATCTTTGTGACTCAAGGAAGTGCATGTTACAAGCAGAATAAAGCTTCCTCAACCCCATAAAGTATATATATTCTTGGTCAGGGTCACCAGCCGAGTCGTTATAGCCATATCCGTCTCTCTGTCTGTCTGTCTGAACACCTAGATCTCAGAGACTGTAAGAGCAAGAGATTGCAAACTTGGTACCAGTATTGGTGCATGTCCTGCGCAGAACAAATTCATTTTAGATCTTTGCCACGCTTCTTTCCGCCCAATAAAATCGAAAAAGCCATTTACAAGCGCAATTTTAAAGATAGAGTCTTGAATTTTGGAATATATGAAGGTAATTACAATGTCGATGATCCCTAGAAATTTGGTCGTAATCGGATGGAAAACTTGGAAGTTATTAAGAAACAGTTTTGTTAAATTGTTAGTGGTTTTAAAAGTTGAGTTATTTTTTTTTTATTTGAAATTTTTTTGTTTTTTTTTTGTTTTGTTCGTCTATTTGGATACAAAAACTAGTTCTTAATTTTCTTTTGCATTGCGATGTGCTCTTTTGTTCTCTGTAACTATTATGCCATTATTGTTTTAAGAAACGAACACTTGTCATATTGAATGAAAATTCAAATGCCCTATTGTTAAAAGACTCTGCAGTATTCCATCTAGAAACCATTCAGAGTAGCATTTCAAAACGCTTTTTAAGGCCATCTTATCGGAATCATAATTTCATAATTTCCAAAAGTTACATCAACTCTTTATACCCGCCACTTATAGGGTAGAAGGTTATTGTATCTTTGTGACTCAAGGAATTGTATGTTACAAGCAGAATAAAACTTCCTCAACCCCATAAAGAATATATATATTCTTGGTCTGGGTCACCAGCCGAGTCGTTATAACCATATCCGACTCTCTGTCTGTCTGTCTGAACACCTAGATCTCACAGACTGTAAGACCAAGAGATTGCAAACTTGGTACCTGTATTGGTGCATGTCCTGCGCAGAACAAATTAATTTTAGATTTTTGGCACGCCCCTTTCCGCCCAATAAAATCGAAAAAGCCATTTACAAGCTCAATTTTAAAGATAGAGTCTTGAATTTTGGTATATATGAAGGTAATTACAGTGTCGATGATCCCTGGTAAATTGGTCGCGATCGGATGGAAAACTTGGAAGTTATTCAAGAAACAGTTTTGTTAAATTGTTAAGATCGTTTTTAAACAGTTGAAGTCTATATTTTGTTATGTATACAAAGTTATCTTGGATGTTTTTTTCGTCTTGTTGTCTTTATTATTGCATTCGTGATACCGCTTTACTCGTTTATTCCAGTACTTAATTGTTGATTAATTACTACTTGTCTGCTCTTATTCTCTAATTGTTCGTCTATTTAGATACAAAAACTAGTTCTTAATTTTCTTTTGCATTGCGATGTGCTCTTTTGTTCTCTGTAACTATTATTCCATTATTGTTTTAAGAAACGAACACTTGTCATATTGAGTGAAAATTCAAATGCCCTATTGTTAAAAGGCTCTGCAGTATTCCATCTAGAAACCATTCAGAGTAGCATTTCAAAACGCTTTTTAAAGCCATCTTATCGGAATCATAATTTCATAATTTCCAAAAGTTACATCAACTCTTTATACCCGCCACTTATAGGGTAGAAGGTTATTGTATCTTTGTGACTCAAGGAATTGTATGTTACAAGCAGAATAAAACTTCCTCAACCCCATAAAGTATATATATTCTTGGTCAGGGTCACCAACCGAGTCGTTATAGCCATACCCTTTCTCGTCTGTCTGTCTAAACACCTAGATCTCAGAGACTGTAAGAGCAAGAGATCGCTTTATTATAATTTCATAATTTCCAAAAGTTTCATCAACTCTGTGTACCCGCCACTTATAGGGTAGAATGGTATTGTAGCTTTCTGATTCAAGGAAGTGTATTTTACAAGCAGAATAAAACTTCCTCGACCCCATAAAGTATACATATTCTTGGTCAGGGTCACCAGCCGAGTCTTTTTAGCCATATCCGTCTCTCTGTCTGTCTGTCTGAACACCTAGATCTCACAGACTGTAAGAGCAAGAGATTGCAAACTTGGTAGCAGTATTGGTGCATGTCCTGCGCAGAACAAATTGATTTATATATTTGCCACGCCCCTTTCCGCCCAATAAAATCAAAAAAGCCATTTACATGTGAAATTTTAAAGATAGAATCTTGAATATTGCTATATATGAAGGTAATTACAGTGTCGATGATCCCTGGTAAATTGGTCGCGATCGGATGGAAAACTTGGAAGTTATTCAAGAAACAGTTTTGTTAAATTGTTAAGATCGTTTTTAAACAGTTGAAGTCTATATTTTATTATGTATACAAAGTTATCTTGGATATTTTTCTCCTCTTGTTGTCTTTGTTATTGCATTCGTGACACCGGTTGACTCGTTTATTCTAGTATTTAATTGTAGATTTATTACTACTTGTCTGCTCTTATTCTCTAATGGTCCGTCTATTTGGATACAAAAACTAGTTCTTAATTTTCTTTTGCATTGCGATGTGCTCTTTTGTTCTCTGTAACTATTATTCCATTATTGTTTTAAGAAACGAACACTTGTCATATTGAGTGAAAATTCAAATGCCCTATTGTTAAAAGGCTCTGCAGTATTCCATCTAGAAACCATTCAGAGTAGCATTTCAAAACGCCTTTTAAGACCATCTTATCGGAATCATAATTTCATAATTTCCAAAAGTTACATCAACTCTGTATACCCGCCACTTATAGGGTAGAATGGTATTGTAACTTTCTGACTCAAGGAATTGTATGTTACAAGCAGAATAAAACTTCGTCGACCCCTTAAAAAATATATATTCCTTGTCAGGGTCACCAGCCGAGTCTTTTTAGCCATATCCGTCTCTCTGTCTGTCTGTCTGAACACCTAGACCTCAGAGACTGTAAGAGCAAGAGATTGCAAACTTGGTACCAGTATTGGTGGATGTCCTGCGCAGAACAAATTAATTTTAGATTTTTGGCACGCCCCTTTCCGCCCAATAAAATCGAAAAAGCCATTTACAAGCTCAATTTTAAAGATAGAATCTTGAATATTGGTATATATGAAGGTAATTACAGTGTCGATGATCCCTGGTAAATTGGTCGCGATCGGATGGAAAACTTGGAAGTTATTCAAGAAACAGTTTTGTTAAATTGTTAAGATCGTTTTTAAACAGTTGAAGTCTATATTTTATTATGTATACAAAGTTATCTTGGATATTTTTCTCCTCTTGTTGTCTTTGTTATTGCATTCGTGACACCGGTTGACTCGTTTATTCTAGTATTTAATTGTAGATTTATTACTACTTGTCTGCTCTTATTCTCTAATGGTCCGTCTATTTGGATACAAAACCTAGTTCTTAATTTTTTTTTGCATTGCGATGTGCTCTTTTGTTCTCTGTAACTATTATGCCATTATTGTTTTAAGAAACGAGCACTTGTCATATTGAATGAAAATTCAAATGCCCTATTGTTAAAAGGCTCTGCAGTATTCCATCTAGAAACCATTCAGAGTAGCATTTCAAAACGCCTTTTAAGACTATCTTATCGGAATCATAATTTCATAATTTCCATCATCAACTCTTTATATCCGCCACTTATAGGATAGAAGGTTATTGTATCTTTGTGACTCAAGGAATTGTATGTTACAAGCAGAATAAAACTTCCTCAACCCCTTAAAGAATATATATTCCTTGTCAGGGTCACCAACCGAGTCTTTTTAGCCATATCCGTCTCTCTGTCTGTCTGTCTGAACACCTAGATCTCAGAGACTGTAAGAGCAAGAGATTGCAAACTTGGTACCAGTATTGGTGCATGTCCTGCGCAGAACAAATTAATTTTAGATTTTTGGCACGCCCCTTTCCGCCCAATAAAATCGAAAAAGCCATTTACAAGCTCAATTTTAAAGATAGAGTCCTGAATTTTGGTATATGAAGGTAATTACAGTGTCGATGATCCCTGGTAAATTGGTCGCGATCGGATGGAAAACTTGGAAGTTATTCAAGAAACAGTTTTGTTAAATTGTTAAGATCGTTTTTAAACAGTTGAAGTCTATATTTTATTACGTATACAAAGTTATCTTGGATGTTTTTTTTTGTCTTTTTGTTTTTATTATTGCATTCGTGATACCGCTTTACTCGTTTATTCCAGTACTTAATTGTTGATTAATTACTACTTGTCTGCTCTTATTCTCTAATTGTTCGTCTATTTGGATACAAAAACTAGTTCTTAATTTTCTTTTGCATTGCGATGTGCTCTTTTGTTCTCTGTAACTATTATTCCATTATTGTTTTAAGAAACGAACACTTGTCATATTGAGTGAAAATTCAAATGCCCTATTGTTAAAAGGCTCTGCAGTATACCATCTAGAAACCATTCAGAGTAGCATTTCAAAACGCTCTTTAAGGCCATCTTATCGGAATCATAATTTCATAATTTCCAAAAGTTACATCAACTCTTTATACCCGCCACTTATAGGGTAGAAGGTTATTGTATCTTTGTGACTCAAGGAATTGTATGTTACAAGCAGAATAAAACTTCCTCAACCCCATAAAGTATATATATTCTTGGTCAGGGTCACCAACCGAGTCGTTATAACCATATCCGTCTCTCTGTCTGTCTGTCTGAACACCTAGATCTCAGAGACCGTAAGAGCAAGAGATTGCAAACTTGGTACCAGTATTGGTGCATGTCCTGCGCAGAACAAATTAATTTTAGATTTTTGGCACGCCCCTCTCCGCCCAATAAAATCGAAAAAGCCATTTACAAGCTCAATTTTAAAGATAGAGTCTTGAATTTTGGTATATATGAAGGTAATTACAGTGTCGATGATCCCTGGTAAATTTGGTCGTGATCGGATGGAAAACTTGGAAGTTATTCAAGAAACAGTTTTGTTAAATTGTTAAGATCGTTTTTAAACAGTTGAAGTCTATATTTTATTATGTATACAAAGTTATCTTGGATATTTTTCTCCTCTTGTTGTCTTTGTTATTGCATTCGTGACACCGGTTGACTCGTTTATTCTAGTATTTAATTGTAGATTTATTACTACTTGTCTGCTCTTATTCTCTAATGGTCCGTCTATTTGGATACAAAAACTAGTTCTTAATTTTCTTTTGCATTGCGATGTGCTCTTTTGTTCTCTGTAACTATTATTCCATTATTGTTTTAAGAAACGAACACTTGTCATATTGAGTGAAAATTCAAATGCCCTATTGTTAAAAGACTGCAGTATTCCATCTAGAAACCATTCAGAGTAGCATTTCAAAACGCCTTTTAAGACTATCTTATCGGAATCATAATTTCATAATTTCCATCATCAACTCTATATATCCGCCACTTATAGGGTAGAATGGTATTGTAACTTTCTGACTCAAGGAAGTGTATGTTACAAGCAGAATAAAACTTCGTCGACCCCTTAAAAAATATATATTCCTTGTTAGGGTCACCAGCCGAGTCTTTTTAGCCATATCCGTCTCTCTGTCTGCCTGTCTGAACACCTAGATCTCAGAGACTGTAAGAGCAAGAGATTGAAACTTGGCAGTGGGGTGCGGGAACAATATTTTGGTTGCCCCCAAAAGTCACGTCTTAAGTAGGGTTGGTTTTTTTGTTTTAGTGGGTGGGGGGGTGGGTGACACTTTACTCGTTTATTCTAGTACTTAATTGTAGATTTATTACTACTTGTCTGTTCTTATTCTCTAATTGTCCGTCTATTTGGATACAAAAACTAGTTCTCAATTTTCTTTTGCATTGCGATGTGCTCTTTTGTTCTCTGTAACTATTATTCCATTATTGTTTTAAGAAACGAACACTTGTCATATTGAGTGAAAATTCAAATGCCCTATTGTTAAAAGGCTCTGCAGTATTCCATCTAGAAACCATTCAGAGTAGCATTTCAAACCTTTTTAAAGCCATCTTATCGGAATCATAATTTCATAATTTCCAAAAGTTACATCAACTCTTTATACCCGCCACTTATAGGGTAGAAGGTTATTGTATCTTTCTGACTCAAGGAATTGTATGTTACAAGCAGAATAGAACTTCCTCAACCCCATAAAGTATATATATTCTTGGTCAGGGCCACCAACCGAGTCGTTATAGCCATACCCGTTTCTCTGTCTGTCTGTCTAAACACCTAGATCTCAGAGACTGTAAGAGCAAGAGATCGCTTTATTATAATTTCATAATTCCAAAGTTTCATCAACTCTGTGTACCCGCCACATAGGGTAGAATGGTTTGTAGCTTTCTGATTCAAGGAAGTGTATTTTACAAGCAGAATAAAACTTCGTCGACCCCATAAAGTATACATATTCTTGGTCAGGGTCACCAGCCGAGTCTTTTTAGCCATATCCGTCTCTCTGTCTGTCTGTCTGAACACCTAGATCTCACAGACTGTAAGAGCAAGTGATTGCAAACTTGGTAGCAGTATTGGTGCATGTCCTGCGCAGAACAAATTCATTTTAGATCTTTGCCACGCTTCTCTCCGCCCAATAAAATCGAAAAAGCCATTTACAAGCTCAATTTTAAAGATAGAGTCTTGAATTTTGGTATATATGAAGGTAATTACAGTGTCGATGATCCCTGGTAAATTGGTCGTGATCGGATGGAAAACTTGGAAGTTATTCAAGAAACAGTTTTGTTAAATTGTTAAGATCGTTTTTAAACAGTTGAAGTCTATATTTTATTATGTATACAAAGTTATCTTGGATATTTTTCTCCTCTTGTTGTCTTTGTTATTGCATTCGTGACACCGGTTGACTCGTTTATTCTAGTATTTAATTGTAGATTTATTACTACTTGTCTGCTCTTATTCTCTAATGGTCCATCTATTTGGATAAAAAAACTAGTTCTTAATTTTCTTTTGCATTGCGATGTGCTCTTTTGTTCTCTGTAACTATTATTCCATTATTGTTTTAAGAAACGAACACTTGTCATATTGAGTGAAAATTCAAATGCCCTATTGTTGAAAGCTTTGCAGTATTCCATCTAGAAACCATTCAGAGTAGCTTTTAAAAACACCTTTTAAGGCCATCTTATCGGAATCATAATTTCACAATTTCCAAAAGTAAAATCAACTCTTTATACCCGCCACTTATAGGGTAGAATGGCATTGTATCTTTGGGACTCAAGGAATTGCATGTTACAAGCAGAATAAAACTTCCTCAATCCCATAAAGTATATATTCTTGGTCAGGGCCACCAACCGAGTCGTTATAACCATATCCGTCTCTCTGTCTGTCTGTCTGAACACCTAGATCTCAGAGACTGTAAGAGCAAGAGATTGTTTTTTCACTTTACTCGTTTATTCCAGTACTTAATTGTTGATTTATTACTACTTGTCTGCTCTTATTCTCTAATGGTCCGTCTATTTGGATACAAAAACTAGTTCTTAATTTTCTTTTGCATTGCGATGTGCTCTTTTGTTCTCTGTAACTATTATGCCATTATTGTTTTAAGAAACGAACACTTGTCATATTGAGTGAAAATTCAAATGCCCTATTGTTAAAAGACTCTGCAGTATTCCATCTAGAAACCATTCAGAGTAGCATTTCAAAACGCCTTTTAAGACTATCTTATCGGAATCACATTTCATAATTTCCAAAAGTTACATTAACTCTGTATACCCGCCACTTATAGGGTAGAATGGTATTGTAACTTTCTGACTCAAGGAATTGTATGTTACATGCAGAATAAAACTTCCTCAACCCCATAAAGTATATATTCTTGGTCAGGGCCACCAACCGAGTCGTTATAGCCATATCCGTCTCTCTGTCTGTCTGTCTGAACACCTAGATCTCAGAGACTGTAAGAGCAAGAGATTGCACTTTTCTCGTTTATTCCAGTACTTAATTGTTGATTAATTACTACTTGTCTGCTCTTATTCTCTAATGGTTCGTCTATTTGGATACAAAAACTAGTTCTTAATTTTCTTTTGCATTGCGATGTGCTCTTTTGTTCTCTGTAACTATTATTCCATTATTGTTTTAAGAAACGAGCACTTGTCATATTGAATGAAAATTCAAATGCCCTATTGTTAAAAGACTCTGCAGTATTCCATCTAGAAACCATTCAGAGTAGCATTTAACCTTTTTAAAGCCATCTTATCAGAATCATAATTTCATAATTTCTAAAAGTTACATCAACTCTGTATACCCGCCACTTATAGGGTAGAATGGTATTGTAACTTTCTGACTCAAGGAATTGTATGTTACAAGCAGTATAGAACTTCCTCAACCCCATAAAGTATATATATTCTTGGTCAGGGCCACCAGCCGAGTCGTTATAACCATATCCGTTTCTCTGTCTGTCTGTCTGAACACCTAGATCTCAGAGACTGTAAGAGCAAGAGATAGCTTTACTCGTTTATTCCAGTACTTAATTGTTGATTAATTACTACTTGTCTGCTTTTATTCTCTAATTGTTCGTCTATTTGGATACAAAAACTAGTTCTTAATTTTTTTTTGCATTGCGATGTGCTCTTTTGTTCTCTGTAACTATTATTCCATTATTGTTTTAAGAAACGAACACTTGTCATATTGAGTACAAATTCAAATGCCCTATTGTTAAAAGACTCTGCAGTATTCCATCTAGAAACTATTCAGAGTAGCATTTCAAAACGCCTTTTAAGGCCATCTTATCGGAATCATAATTTCACAATTTCCAAAAATTAAATCAACTCTTTATACCCGCCACTTTTAGGGTAGAAGGGTATTGTAACTTTCTGACTCAAGGAAGTGTATGTTACAAGCAGAATAAAACTTCCTCAACCCCATAAAGTATATATATTCTTGGTCAGGGTCACCAACCGAGTCGTTATAACCATATCCGTTTCTCTGTCTGTCTGTCTGAACACCTAGATCTCAGAGACTGTAAGAGCAAGAGATCGCTTTACTCGTTTATTCTAGTACTTAATTGTAGATTTATTACTACTTGTCTGCTCTTATTCTCTAATGGTCCGTCTATTTGGATACAAAAACTAGTTCTTAATTTTCTTTTGCATTGCGATGTGCTCTTTTGTTCTCTGTAACTATTATTCCATTATTGTTTTAAGAAACGAACACTTGTCATATTGAGTGAAAATTCAAATGCCCTATTGTTAAAAGGCTCTGCAGTATACCATCTAGAAACCATTCAGAGTAGCATTTCAAAACGCTTTTTAAAGCCATCTTATCGGAATCATAATTTCATAATTTCTAAAAGTTACATCAACTCTTTATACCCGCCACTTATAGGGTAGAAGGTTATTGTATCTTTGTGACTCAAGGAATTGTATGTTACAAGCAGAATAAAACTTCCTCAACCCCATAAAGTATATATATTCTTGGTCAGGGTCACCAACCGAGTCGTCATAACCATATCCGTCTCTCTGTCTGTCTGTCTGAACACCTAGATCTCAGAGACCGTAAGAGCAAGAGATTGCAAACTTGGTACCAGTATTGGTGCATGTCCTGCGCAGAACAAATTGATTTATATATTTGCCACGCCCCTTTCCGCCCAATAAAATCAAAAAAGCAATTTACATGTGAAATTTTAAAGATAGAGTCTTGAATTTTGGTATATATGAAGGTAATTACAGTGTCGATGATCCCTGGAAAATTGGTCGTGATCGGATGGAAAACTTGGAAGTTATTCAAGAAACAGTTTTGTTAAATTGTTAAGATCGTTTTTAAACAGTTGAAGTCTATATTTTATTATGTATACAAAGTTATCTTGGATATTTTTCTCCTCTTGTTGTCTTTATTATTGCATTCGTGACACCGGTTGACTCGTTTATTCTAGTATTTAATTGTAGATTTATTACTACTTGTCTGCTCTTATTCTCTAATGGTCCGTCTATTTGGATACAAAAACTAGTTCTTAATTTTCTTTTGCATTGCGATGTGCTCTTTTGTTCTCTGTAACTATTATTCCATTATTGTTTTAAGAAACGAACACTTGTCATATTGAGTGAAAATTCAAATGCCCTATTGTTAAAAGGCTCTGCAGTATACCATCTAGAAACCATTCAGAGTAGCATTTCAAAACGCCTTTTAAGGCCATCTTATCGGAATCATAATTTCATAATTTCTAAAAGTTACATCAACTCTTTATACCCGCCACTTATAGGGTAGAAGGTTATTGTATCTTTGTGACTCAAGGAATTGTATGTTACAAGCAGAATAAAACTTCCTCAACCCCATAAAGTATATATATTCTTGGTCAGGGTCACCAACCGAGTCGTCATAACCATATCCGTCTCTCTGTCTGTCTGTCTGAACACCTAGATCTCAGAGACCGTAAGAGCAAGAGATTGCAAACTTGGTACCAGTATTGGTGCATGTCCTGCGCAGAACAAATTAATTTTAGATTTTTGGCACGCCCCTCTCCGCCCAATAAAATCGAAAAAGCCATTTACAAGCTCAATTTTAAAGATAGAGTCTTGAATTTTGGTATATATGAAGGTAATTACAGTGTCGATGATCCCTGGAAATTTGGTCGTGATCGGATGGAAAACTTGGAAGTTATTCAAGAAACAGTTTTGTTAAATTGTTAAGATCGTTTTTAAACAGTTGAAGTCTATATTTTATTATGTATACAAAGTTATCTTGGATATTTTTCTCCTCTTGTTGTCTTTATTATTGCATTCGTGACACCGGTTGACTCGTTTATTCTAGTATTTAATTGTAGATTTATTACTACTTGTCTGCTCTTATTCTCTAATGGTCCGTCTATTTGGATACAAAAACTAGTTCTTAATTTTCTTTTGCATTGCGATGTGCTCTTTTGTTCTCTGTAACTATTATTCCATTATTGTTTTAAGAAACGAACACTTGTCATATTGAGTGAAAATTCAAATGCCCTATTGTTAAAAGGCTCTGCAGTATACCATCTAGAAACCATTCAGAGTAGCATTTCAAAACGCTTTTTAAAGCCATCTTATCGGAATCATAATTTCATAATTTCTAAAAGTTACATCAACTCTTTATACCCGCCACTTATAGGGTAGAAGGTTATTGTATCTTTGTGACTCAAGGAATTGTATGTTACAAGCAGAATAAAACTTCCTCAACCCCATAAAGTATATATATTCTTGGTCAGGGTCACCAACCGAGTCGTCATAACCATATCCGTCTCTCTGTCTGTCTGTCTGAACACCTAGATCTCAGAGACCGTAAGAGCAAGAGATTGCAAACTTGGTACCAGTATTGGTGCATGTCCTGCGCAGAACAAATTAATTTTAGATTTTTGGCACGCCCCTCTCCGCCCAATAAAATCGAAAAAGCCATTTACAAGCTCAATTTTAAAGATAGAGTCTTGAATTTTGGTATATATGAAGGTAATTACAGTGTCGATGATCCCTGGAAATTTGGTCGTGATCGGATGGAAAACTTGGAAGTTATTCAAGAAACAGTTTTGTTAAATTGTTAAGATCGTTTTTAAACAGTTGAAGTCTATATTTTATTATGTATACAAAGTTATCTTGGATATTTTTTTTCTCTTGTCTTTATTATTGCATTCGTGACACCGCTTGACTCGTTTATTCTAGTATTTAATTGTAGATTTATTACTACTTGTCTGCTCTTATTCTCTAATGGTCCGTCTATTTGGATACAAAAACTAGTTCTTAATTTTCTTTTGCATTGCGATGTGCTCTTTTGTTCTCTGTAACTATTATTCCATTATTGTTTTAAGAAACGAACACTTGTCATATTGAGTGAAAATTCAAATGCCCTATTGTTAAAAGGCTCTGCAGTATACCATCTAGAAACCATTCAGAGTAGCATTTCAAAACGCTTTTTAAAGCCATCTTATCGGAATCATAATTTCATAATTTCTAAAAGTTACATCAACTCTTTATACCCGCCACTTATAGGGTAGAAGGTTATTGTATCTTTGTGACTCAAGGAATTGTATGTTACAAGCAGAATAAAACTTCCTCAACCCCATAAAGTATATATATTCTTGGTCAGGGTCACCAACCGAGTCGTCATAACCATATCCGTCTCTCTGTCTGTCTGTCTGAACACCTAGATCTCAGAGACCGTAAGAGCAAGAGATTGCAAACTTGGTACCAGTATTGGTGCATGTCCTGCGCAGAACAAATTAATTTTAGATTTTTGGCACGCCCCTCTCCGCCCAATAAAATCGAAAAAGCCATTTACAAGCTCAATTTTAAAGATAGAGTCTTGAATTTTGGTATATATGAAGGTAATTACAGTGTCGATGATCCCTGGAAATTTGGTCGTGATCGGATGGAAAACTTGGAAGTTATTCAAGAAACAGTTTTGTTAAATTGTTAAGATCGTTTTTAAACAGTTGAAGTCTATATTTTATTATGTATACAAAGTTATCTTGGATATTTTTCTCCTCTTGTTGTCTTTATTATTGCATTCGTGACACCGCTTGACTCGTTTATTCTAGTATTTAATTGTAGATTTATTACTACTTGTCTGCTCTTATTCTCTAATGGTCCGTCTATTTGGATACAAAAACTAGTTCTTAATTTTCTTTTGCATTGCGATGTGCTCTTTTGTTCTCTGTAACTATTATTCCATTATTGTTTTAAGAAACGAACACTTGTCATATTGAGTGAAAATTCAAATGCCCTATTGTTAAAAGGCTCTGCAGTATACCATCTAGAAACCATTCAGAGTAGCATTTCAAAACGCTTTTTAAAGCCATCTTATCGGAATCATAATTTCATAATTTCTAAAAGTTACATCAACTCTTTATACCCGCCACTTATAGGGTAGAAGGTTATTGTATCTTTGTGACTCAAGGAATTGTATGTTACAAGCAGAATAAAACTTCCTCAACCCCATAAAGTATATATATTCTTGGTCAGGGTCACCAACCGAGTCGTCATAACCATATCCGTCTCTCTGTCTGTCTGTCTGAACACCTAGATCTCAGAGACCGTAAGAGCAAGAGATTGCAAACTTGGTACCAGTATTGGTGCATGTCCTGCGCAGAACAAATTAATTTTAGATTTTTGGCACGCCCCTCTCCGCCCAATAAAATCGAAAAAGCCATTTACAAGCTCAATTTTAAAGATAGAGTCTTGAATTTTGGTATATATGAAGGTAATTACAGTGTCGATGATCCCTGGAAATTTGGTCGTGATCGGATGGAAAACTTGGAAGTTATTCAAGAAACAGTTTTGTTAAATTGTTAAGATCGTTTTTAAACAGTTGAAGTCTATATTTTATTATGTATACAAAGTTATCTTGGATATTTTTCTCCTCTTGTTGTCTTTATTATTGCATTCGTGACACCGCTTGACTCGTTTATTCTAGTATTTAATTGTAGATTTATTACTACTTGTCTGCTCTTATTCTCTAATGGTCCGTCTATTTGGATACAAAAACTAGTTCTTAATTTTCTTTTGCATTGCGATGTGCTCTTTTGTTCTCTGTAACTATTATTCCATTATTGTTTTAAGAAACGAACACTTGTCATATTGAGTGAAAATTCAAATGCCCTATTGTTAAAAGGCTCTGCAGTATACCATCTAGAAACCATTCAGAGTAGCATTTCAAAACGCTTTTTAAAACCATCTTATCGGAATCATAATTTCATAATTTCTAAAAGTTACATCAACTCTTTATACCCGCCACTTATAGGGTAGAAGGTTATTGTATCTTTGTGACTCAAGGAATTGTATGTTACAAGCAGAATAAAACTTCGTCAACCCCTTAAAATATATATATTCTTGGTCAGGGTCACCAACCGAGTCGTCATAACCATATCCGTCTCTCTGTCTGTCTGTCTGAACACCTAGATCTCAGAGCCTGTAAGAGCAAGAGATTGCAAACTTGGTACAGGGTTGATGTATTGTGGGGGATGTTTTTTTTTTTTTTTTTTCGCTTGACTCGTTTATTCTAGTATTTAATTGTAGATTTATTACTACTTGTCTGCTCTTATTCTCTAATGGTCCGTCTATTTGGATACAAAAACTAGTTCTTAATTTTCTTTTGCATTGCGATGTGCTTTTTTGTTCTCTGTAACTATTATTCCATTATTGTTTTAAGAAACGAACACTTGTCATATTGAGTGAAAATTCAAATGCCCTATTGTTAAAAGGCTCTGCAGTATACCATCTAGAAACCATTCAGAGTAGCATTTCAAAACGCTTTTAAAGCCATCTTATCGGAATCATAATTTCATAATTTCTAAAAGTTACATCAACTCTTTATACCCGCCACTTATAGGGTAGAAGGTTATTGTATCTTTGTGACTCAAGGAATTGTATGTTACAAGCAGAATAAAACTTCCTCAACCCCATAAAGTATATATATTCTTGGTCAGGGTCACCAACCGAGTCGTCATAACCATATCCGTCTCTCTGTCTGTCTGTCTGAACACCTAGATCTCAGAGACCGTAAGAGCAAGAGATTGCAAACTTGGTACCAGTATTGGTGCATGTCCTGCGCAGAACAAATTAATTTTAGATTTTTGGCACGCCCCTCTCCGCCCAATAAAATCGAAAAAGCCATTTACAAGCTCAATTTTAAAGATAGAGTCTTGAATTTTTGTATATATGAAGTTAATTACAGTGTCGATGATCCCTGGAAATTTGGTCGTGATCGGATGGAAAACTTGGAAGTTATTCAAGAAACAGTTTTGTTAAATTGTTAAGATCGTTTTTAAACAGTTGAAGTCTATATTTTATTATGTATACAAAGTTATCTTGGATATTTTTCTCCTCTTGTTGTCTTTATTATTGCATTCGTGACACCGCTTGACTCGTTTATTCTAGTATTAATTGTAGATTTATTACTACTTGTCTGCTCTTATTCTCTAATGGTCCGTCTATTTGGATACAAAAACTAGTTCTTAATTTTCTTTTGCATTGCGATGTGCTCTTTTGTTCTCTGTAACTATTATTCCATTATTGTTTTAAGAAACGAACACTTGTCATATTGAGTGAAAATTCAAATGCCCTATTGTTAAAAGGCTCTGCAGTATACCATCTAGAAACCATTCAGAGTAGCATTTCAAAACGCTTTTTAAGGCCATCTTATCGGAATCATAATTTCATAATTTCTAAAAGTTACATCAACTCTTTATACCCGCCACTTATAGGGTAGAAGGTTATTGTATCTTTGTGACTCAAGGAATTGTATGTTACAAGCAGAATAAAACTTCCTCAACCCCATAAACAATATATATTCTTGGTCAGGGTCACCAACCGAGTCGTCATAACCATATCCGTCTCTCTGTCTGTCTGTCTGAACACCTAGATCTCAGAGACCGTAAGAGCAAGAGATTGCAAACTTGGTACCAGTATTGGTGCATGTCCTGCGCAAAAAAAATTTATTTTTGATTTTTGGCCCCCCCTCCCCGCCCAAAAAAAAAGAAAAAGCCATTTAAAAGCATAATTTTAAAAGATGGGTTGTTTTTTTTTTTTTTATATGGTTTTTTTTGGGGGGTGGGTGGCCGGGGAAATGTGGGGGGGGGGGGGGGGAAAATTTGGTATTTATTAAAGAATTTGTTTTGTTTTATTGTTGTTTTTGTTTTTAAATGTTGTTGTTTTTTTTTTTTTATATATATATTTTTTTTTTTTTTTTTTCTCTTCTTTTTTTTTTTTCACTTGACTCGTTTATTCTAGTATTTAATTGTAGATTTATTACTACTTGTCTGCTCTTATTCTCTAATGGTCCGTCTATTTGGATACAAAAACTAGTTCTTAATTTTCTTTTGCATTGCGATGTGCTCTTTTGTTCTCTGTAACTATTATTCCATTATTGTTTTAAGAAACGAACACTTGTCATATTGAGTGAAAATTCAAATGCCCTATTGTTAAAAGGCTCTGCAGTATACCATCTAGAAACCATTCAGAGTAGCATTTCAAAACGCTTTTAAAGCCATCTTATCGGAATCATAATTTCATAATTTCTAAAAGTTACATCAACTCTTTATACCCGCCACTTATAGGGTAGAAGGTTATTGTATCTTTGTGACTCAAGGAATTGTATGTTACAAGCAGAATAAAACTTCCTCAACCCCATAAAGTATATATATTCTTGGTCAGGGTCACCAACCGAGTCGTCATAACCATATCCGTCTCTCTGTCTGTCTGTCTGAACACCTAGATCTCAGAGACCGTAAGAGCAAGAGATTGCAAACTTGGTACCAGTATTGGTGCATGTCCTGCGCAGAACAAATTAATTTTAGATTTTTGGCACGCCCCTCTCCGCCCAATAAAATCGAAAAAGCCATTTACAAGCTCAATTTTAAAGATAGAGTCTTGAATTTTGGTATATATGAAGGTAATTACAGTGTCGATGATCCCTGGAAATTTGGTCGTGATCGGATGGAAAACTTGGAAGTTATTCAAGAAACAGTTTTGTTAAATTGTTAAGATCGTTTTTAAACAGTTGAAGTCTATATTTTATTATGTATACAAAGTTATCTTGGATATTTTTCTCCTCTTGTTGTCTTTATTATTGCATTCGTGACACCGCTTGACTCGTTTATTCTAGTATTTAATTGTAGATTTATTACTACTTGTCTGCTCTTATTCTCTAATGGTCCGTCTATTTGGATACAAAAACTAGTTCTTAATTTTCTTTTGCATTGCGATGTGCTCTTTTGTTCTCTGTAACTATTATTCCATTATTGTTTTAAGAAACGAACACTTGTCTTATTGAGTGAAAATTCAAATGCCCTATTGTTAAAAGGCTCTGCAGTATACCATCTAGAAACCATTCAGAGTAGCATTTCAAAACGCTTTTTAAAGCCATCTTATCGGAATCATAATTTCATAATTTCTAAAAGTTACATCAACTCTTTATACCCGCCACTTATAGGGTAGAAGGTTATTGTATCTTTGTGACTCAAGGAATTGTATGTTACAAGCAGAATAAAACTTCCTCAACCCCATAAAGTATATATATTCTTGGTCAGGGTCACCAACCGAGTCGTCATAACCATATCCGTCTCTCTGTCTGTCTGTCTGAACACCTAGATCTCAGAGACCGTAAGAGCAAGAGATTGCAAACTTGGTACCAGTATTGGTGCATGTCCTGCGCAGAACAAATTAATTTTAGATTTTTGGCACGCCCCTCTCCGCCCAATAAAATCGAAAAAGCCATTTACAAGCTCAATTTTAAAGATAGAGTCTTGAATTTTGGTATATATGAAGGTAATTACAGTGTCGATGATCCCTGGAAATTTGGTCGTGATCGGATGGAAAACTTGGAAGTTATTCAAGAAACAGTTTTGTTAAATTGTTAAGATCGTTTTTAAACAGTTGAAGTCTATATTTTATTATGTATACAAAGTTATCTTGGATTTTTTTTTTTCTCTTGTTGTCTTTATTATTGCATTCGTGACACCGCTTGACTCGTTTATTCTAGTATTTAATTGTAGATTTATTACTACTTGTCTGCTCTTATTCTCTAATGGTCCGTCTATTTGGATACAAAAACTAGTTCTTAATTTTCTTTTGCATTGCGATGTGCTCTTTTGTTCTCTGTAACTATTATTCCATTATTGTTTTAAGAAACGAACACTTGTCATATTGAGTGAAAATTCAAATGCCCTATTGTTAAAAGGCTCTGCAGTATACCATCTAGAAACCATTCAGAGTAGCATTTCAAAACGCTTTTTAAAGCCATCTTATCGGAATCATAATTTCATAATTTCTAAAAGTTACATCAACTCTTTATACCCGCCACTTATAGGGTAGAAGGTTATTGTATCTTTGTGACTCAAGGAATTGTATGTTACAAGCAGAATAAAACTTCCTCAACCCCATAAAGTATATATATTCTTGGTCAGGGTCACCAACCGAGTCGTCATAACCATATCCGTCTCTCTGTCTGTCTGTCTGAACACCTAGATCTCAGAGACCGTAAGAGCAAGAGATTGCAAACTTGGTACCAGTATTGGTGCATGTCCTGCGCAGAACAAATTAATTTTAGATTTTTGGCACGCCCCTCTCCGCCCAATAAAATCGAAAAAGCCATTTACAAGCTCAATTTTAAAGATAGAGTCTTGAATTTTGGTATATATGAAGGTAATTACAGTGTCGATGATCCCTGGAAATTTGGTCGTGATCGGATGGAAAACTTGGAAGTTATTCAAGAAACAGTTTTGTTAAATTGTTAAGATCGTTTTTAAACAGTTGAAGTCTATATTTTATTATGTATACAAAGTTATCTTGGATATTTTTTTCCTCTTGTTGTCTTTATTATTGCATTCGTGACACCGCTTGACTCGTTTATTCTAGTATTTAATTGTAGATTTATTACTACTTGTCTGCTCTTATTCTCTAATGGTCCGTCTATTTGGATACAAAAACTAGTTCTTAATTTTCTTTTGCATTGCGATGTGCTCTTTTGTTCTCTGTAACTATTATTCCATTATTGTTTTAAGAAACGAACACTTGTCATATTGAGTGAAAATTCAAATGCCCTATTGTTAAAAGGCTCTGCAGTATACCATCTAGAAACCATTCAGAGTAGCATTTCAAAACGCTTTTTAAAGCCATCTTATCGGAATCATAATTTCATAATTTCTAAAAGTTACATCAACTCTTTATACCCGCCACTTATAGGGTAGAAGGTTATTGTATCTTTGTGACTCAAGGAATTGTATGTTACAAGCAGAATAAAACTTCCTCAACCCCATAAAGTATATATATTCTTGGTCAGGGTCACCAACCGAGTCGTCATAACCATATCCGTCTCTCTGTCTGTCTGTCTGAACACCTAGATCTCAGAGACCGTAAGAGCAAGAGATTGCAAACTTGGTACCAGTATTGGTGCATGTCCTGCGCAGAACAAATTAATTTTAGATTTTTGGCACGCCCCTCTCCGCCCAATAAAATCGAAAAAGCCATTTACAAGCTCAATTTTAAAGATAGAGTCTTGAATTTTGGTATATATGAAGGTAATTACAGTGTCGATGATCCCTGGAAATTTGGTCGTGATCGGATGGAAAACTTGGAAGTTATTCAAGAAACAGTTTTGTTAAATTGTTAAGATCGTTTTTAAACAGTTGAAGTCTATATTTTATTATGTATACAAAGTTATCTTGGATATTTTTCTCCTCTTGTTGTCTTTATTATTGCATTCGTGACACCGCTTGACTCGTTTATTCTAGTATTTAATTGTAGATTTATTACTACTTGTCTGCTCTTATTCTCTAATGGTCCGTCTATTTGGATACAAAAACTAGTTCTTAATTTTCTTTTGCATTGCGATGTGCTCTTTTGTTCTCTGTAACTATTATTCCATTATTGTTTTAAGAAACGAACACTTGTTCTTGCCCTATTGTTAAAAGGCTCTGCAGTATACCATCTAGAAACCATTCAGAGTAGCATTTCAAAACGCTTTTTAAAGCCATCTTATCGGAATCATAATTTCATAATTTCTAAAAGTTACATCAACTCTTTATACCCGCCACTTATAGGGTAGAAGGTTATTGTATCTTTGTGACTCAAGGAATTGTATGTTACAAGCAGAATAAAACTTCCTCAACCCCATAAAGTATATATATTCTTGGTCAGGGTCACCAACCGAGTCGTCATAACCATATCCGTCTCTCTGTCTGTCTGTCTGAACACCTAGATCTCAGAGACCGTAAGAGCAAGAGATTGCAAACTTGGTACCAGTATTGGTGCATGTCCTGCGCAGAACAAATTAATTTTAGATTTTTGGCACGCCCCTCTCCGCCCAATAAAATCGAAAAAGCCATTTACAAGCTCAATTTTAAAGATAGAGTCTTGAATTTTGGTATATATGAAGGTAATTACAGTGTCGATGATCCCTGGAAATTTGGTCGTGATCGGATGGAAAACTTGGAAGTTATTCAAGAAACAGTTTTGTTAAATTGTTAAGATCGTTTTTAAACAGTTGAAGTCTATATTTTATTATGTATACAAAGTTATCTTGGATTTTTTTGTCCTCTTGTTGTCTTTATTATTGCATTCGTGACACCGCTTGACTCGTTTATTCTAGTATTTAATTGTAGATTTATTACTACTTGTCTGCTCTTATTCTCTAATGGTCCGTCTATTTGGATACAAAAACTAGTTCTTAATTTTCTTTTGCATTGCGATGTGCTCTTTTGTTCTCTGTAACTATTATTCCATTATTGTTTTAAGAAACGAACACTTGTCATATTGAGTGAAAATTCAAATGCCCTATTGTTAAAAGGCTCTGCAGTATACCATCTAGAAACCATTCAGAGTAGCATTTCAAAACGCTTTTTAAAGCCATCTTATCGGAATCATAATTTCATAATTTCTAAAAGTTACATCAACTCTTTATACCCGCCACTTATAGGGTAGAAGGTTATTGTATCTTTGTGACTCAAGGAATTGTATGTTACAAGCAGAATAAAACTTCCTCAACCCCATAAAGTATATATATTCTTGGTCAGGGTCACCAACCGAGTCGTCATAACCATATCCGTCTCTCTGTCTGTCTGTCTGAACACCTAGATCTCAGAGACCGTAAGAGCAAGAGATTGCAAACTTGGTACCAGTATTGGTGCATGTCCTGCGCAGAACAAATTAATTTTAGATTTTTGGCACGCCCCTCTCCGCCCAATAAAATCGAAAAAGCCATTTACAAGCTCAATTTTAAAGATAGAGTCTTGAATTTTGGTATATATGAAGGTAATTACAGTGTCGATGATCCCTGGAAATTTGGTCGTGATCGGATGGAAAACTTGGAAGTTATTCAAGAAACAGTTTTGTTAAATTGTTAAGATCGTTTTTAAACAGTTGAAGTCTATATTTTATTATGTATACAAAGTTATCTTGGATATTTTTCTCCTGTTGTCTTTATTATTGCATTCGTGACACCGCTTGACTCGTTTATTCTAGTATTTAATTGTAGATTTATTACTACTTGTCTGCTCTTATTCTCTAATGGTCCGTCTATTTGGATACAAAAACTAGTTCTTAATTTTCTTTTGCATTGCGATGTGCTCTTTTGTTCTCTGTAACTATTATTCCATTATTGTTTTAAGAAACGAACACTTGTCATATTGAGTGAAAATTCAAATGCCCTATTGTTAAAAGGCTCTGCAGTATACCATCTAGAAACCATTCAGAGTAGCATTTCAAAACGCTTTTTAAAGCCATCTTATCGGAATCATAATTTCATAATTTCTAAAAGTTACATCAACTCTTTATACCCGCCACTTATAGGGTAGAAGGTTATTGTATCTTTGTGACTCAAGGAATTGTATGTTACAAGCAGAATAAAACTTCCTCAACCCCATAAAGTATATATATTCTTGGTCAGGGTCACCAACCGAGTCGTCATAACCATATCCGTCTCTCTGTCTGTCTGTCTGAACACCTAGATCTCAGAGACCGTAAGAGCAAGAGATTGCAAACTTGGTACCAGTATTGGTGCATGTCCTGCGCAGAACAAATTAATTTTAGATTTTTGGCACGCCCCTCTCCGCCCAATAAAATCGAAAAAGCCATTTACAAGCTCAATTTTAAAGATAGAGTCTTGAATTTTGGTATATATGAAGGTAATTACAGTGTCGATGATCCCTGGAAATTTGGTCGTGATCGGATGGAAAACTTGGAAGTTATTCAAGAAACAGTTTTGTTAAATTGTTAAGATCGTTTTTAAACAGTTGAAGTCTATATTTTATTATGTATACAAAGTTATCTTGGATATTTTTCTCCTCTTGTTGTCTTTATTATTGCATTCGTGACACCGCTTGACTCGTTTATTCTAGTATTTAATTGTAGATTTATTACTACTTGTCTGCTCTTATTCTCTAATGGTCCGTCTATTTGGATACAAAAACTAGTTCTTAATTTTCTTTTGCATTGCGATGTGCTCTTTTGTTCTCTGTAACTATTATTCCATTATTGTTTTAAGAAACGAACACTTGTCATATTGAGTGAAAATTCAAATGCCCTATTGTTAAAAGGCTCTGCAGTATACCATCTAGAAACCATTCAGAGTAGCATTTCAAAACGCTTTTTAAAGCCATCTTATCGGAATCATAATTTCATAATTTCTAAAAGTTACATCAACTCTTTATACCCGCCACTTATAGGGTAGAAGGTTATTGTATCTTTGTGACTCAAGGAATTGTATGTTACAAGCAGAATAAAACTTCCTCAACCCCATAAAGTATATATATTCTTGGTCAGGGTCACCAACCGAGTCGTCATAACCATATCCGTCTCTCTGTCTGTCTGTCTGAACACCTAGATCTCAGAGACCGTAAGAGCAAGAGATTGCAAACTTGGTACCAGTATTGGTGCATGTCCTGCGCAGAACAAATTAATTTTAGATTTTTGGCACGCCCCTCTCCGCCCAATAAAATCGAAAAAGCCATTTACAAGCTCAATTTTAAAGATAGAGTCTTGAATTTTGGTATATATGAAGGTAATTACAGTGTCGATGATCCCTGGAAATTTGGTCGTGATCGGATGGAAAACTTGGAAGTTATTCAAGAAACAGTTTTGTTAAATTGTTAAGATCGTTTTTAAACAGTTGAAGTCTATATTTTATTATGTATACAAAGTTATCTTGGATATTTTTCTCCTCTTGTTGTCTTTATTATTGCATTCGTGACACCGCTTGACTCGTTTATTCTAGTATTTAATTGTAGATTTATTACTACTTGTCTGCTCTTATTCTCTAATGGTCCGTCTATTTGGATACAAAAACTAGTTCTTAATTTTCTTTTGCATTGCGATGTGCTCTTTTGTTCTCTGTAACTATTATTCCATTATTGTTTTAAGAAACGAACACTTGTCATATTGAGTGAAAATTCAAATGCCCTATTGTTAAAAGGCTCTGCAGTATACCATCTAGAAACCATTCAGAGTAGCATTTCAAAACGCTTTTTAAAGCCATCTTATCGGAATCATAATTTCATAATTTCTAAAAGTTACATCAACTCTTTATACCCGCCACTTATAGGGTAGAAGGTTATTGTATCTTTGTGACTCAAGGAATTGTATGTTACAAGCAGAATAAAACTTCCTCAACCCCATAAAGTATATATATTCTTGGTCAGGGTCACCAACCGAGTCGTCATAACCATATCCGTCTCTCTGTCTGTCTGTCTGAACACCTAGATCTCAGAGACCGTAAGAGCAAGAGATTGCAAACTTGGTACCAGTATTGGTGCATGTCCTGCGCAGAACAAATTAATTTTAGATTTTTGGCACGCCCCTCTCCGCCCAATAAAATCGAAAAAGCCATTTACAAGCTCAATTTTAAAGATAGAGTCTTGAATTTTGGTATATATGAAGGTAATTACAGTGTCGATGATCCCTGGAAATTTGGTCGTGATCGGATGGAAAACTTGGAAGTTATTCAAGAAACAGTTTTGTTAAATTGTTAAGATCGTTTTTAAACAGTTGAAGTCTATATTTTATTATGTATACAAAGTTATCTTGGATATTTTTCTCCTCTTGTTGTCTTTATTATTGCATTCGTGACACCGCTTGACTCGTTTATTCTAGTATTTAATTGTAGATTTATTACTACTTGTCTGCTCTTATTCTCTAATGGTCCGTCTATTTGGATACAAAAACTAGTTCTTAATTTTCTTTTGCATTGCGATGTGCTCTTTTGTTCTCTGTAACTATTATTCCATTATTGTTTTAAGAAACGAACACTTGTCATATTGAGTGAAAATTCAAATGCCCTATTGTTAAAAGGCTCTGCAGTATACCATCTAGAAACCATTCAGAGTAGCATTTCAAAACGCTTTTTAAAGCCATCTTATCGGAATCATAATTTCATAATTTCTAAAAGTTACATCAACTCTTTATACCCGCCACTTATAGGGTAGAAGGTTATTGTATCTTTGTGACTCAAGGAATTGTATGTTACAAGCAGAATAAAACTTCCTCAACCCCATAAAGTATATATATTCTTGGTCAGGGTCACCAACCGAGTCGTCATAACCATATCCGTCTCTCTGTCTGTCTGTCTGAACACCTAGATCTCAGAGACCGTAAGAGCAAGAGATTGCAAACTTGGTACCAGTATTGGTGCATGTCCTGCGCAGAACAAATTAATTTTAGATTTTTGGCACGCCCCTCTCCGCCCAATAAAATCGAAAAAGCCATTTACAAGCTCAATTTTAAAGATAGAGTCTTGAATTTTGGTATATATGAAGGTAATTACAGTGTCGATGATCCCTGGAAATTTGGTCGTGATCGGATGGAAAACTTGGAAGTTATTCAAGAAACAGTTTTGTTAAATTGTTAAGATCGTTTTTAAACAGTTGAAGTCTATATTTTATTATGTATACAAAGTTATCTTGGATATTTTTCTCCTCTTGTTGTCTTTATTATTGCATTCGTGACACCGCTTGACTCGTTTATTCTAGTATTTAATTGTAGATTTATTACTACTTGTCTGCTCTTATTCTCTAATGGTCCGTCTATTTGGATACAAAAACTAGTTCTTAATTTTCTTTTGCATTGCGATGTGCTCTTTTGTTCTCTGTAACTATTATTCCATTATTGTTTTAAGAAACGAACACTTGTCATATTGAGTGAAAATTCAAATGCCCTATTGTTAAAAGGCTCTGCAGTATACCATCTAGAAACCATTCAGAGTAGCATTTCAAAACGCTTTTTAAAGCCATCTTATCGGAATCATAATTTCATAATTTCTAAAAGTTACATCAACTCTTTATACCCGCCACTTATAGGGTAGAAGGTTATTGTATCTTTGTGACTCAAGGAATTGTATGTTACAAGCAGAATAAAACTTCCTCAACCCCATAAAGTATATATATTCTTGGTCAGGGTCACCAACCGAGTCGTCATAACCATATCCGTCTCTCTGTCTGTCTGTCTGAACACCTAGATCTCAGAGACCGTAAGAGCAAGAGATTGCAAACTTGGTACCAGTATTGGTGCATGTCCTGCGCAGAACAAATTAATTTTAGATTTTTGGCACGCCCCTCTCCGCCCAATAAAATCGAAAAAGCCATTTACAAGCTCAATTTTAAAGATAGAGTCTTGAATTTTGGTATATATGAAGGTAATTACAGTGTCGATGATCCCTGGAAATTTGGTCGTGATCGGATGGAAAACTTGGAAGTTATTCAAGAAACAGTTTTGTTAAATTGTTAAGATCGTTTTTAAACAGTTGAAGTCTATATTTTATTATGTATACAAAGTTATCTTGGATATTTTTCTCCTCTTGTTGTCTTTATTATTGCATTCGTGACACCGCTTGACTCGTTTATTCTAGTATTTAATTGTAGATTTATTACTACTTGTCTGCTCTTATTCTCTAATGGTCCGTCTATTTGGATACAAAAACTAGTTCTTAATTTTCTTTTGCATTGCGATGTGCTCTTTTGTTCTCTGTAACTATTATTCCATTATTGTTTTAAGAAACGAACACTTGTCATATTGAGTGAAAATTCAAATGCCCTATTGTTAAAAGGCTCTGCAGTATACCATCTAGAAACCATTCAGAGTAGCATTTCAAAACGCTTTTTAAAGCCATCTTATCGGAATCATAATTTCATAATTTCTAAAAGTTACATCAACTCTTTATACCCGCCACTTATAGGGTAGAAGGTTATTGTATCTTTGTGACTCAAGGAATTGTATGTTACAAGCAGAATAAAACTTCCTCAACCCCATAAAGTATATATATTCTTGGTCAGGGTCACCAACCGAGTCGTCATAACCATATCCGTCTCTCTGTCTGTCTGTCTGAACACCTAGATCTCAGAGACCGTAAGAGCAAGAGATTGCAAACTTGGTACCAGTATTGGTGCATGTCCTGCGCAGAACAAATTAATTTTAGATTTTTGGCACGCCCCTCTCCGCCCAATAAAATCGAAAAAGCCATTTACAAGCTCAATTTTAAAGATAGAGTCTTGAATTTTGGTATATATGAAGGTAATTACAGTGTCGATGATCCCTGGAAATTTGGTCGTGATCGGATGGAAAACTTGGAAGTTATTCAAGAAACAGTTTTGTTAAATTGTTAAGATCGTTTTTAAACAGTTGAAGTCTATATTTTATTATGTATACAAAGTTATCTTGGATATTTTTCTCCTCTTGTTGTCTTTATTATTGCATTCGTGACACCGCTTGACTCGTTTATTCTAGTATTTAATTGTAGATTTATTACTACTTGTCTGCTCTTATTCTCTAATGGTCCGTCTATTTGGATACAAAAACTAGTTCTTAATTTTCTTTTGCATTGCGATGTGCTCTTTTGTTCTCTGTAACTATTATTCCATTATTGTTTTAAGAAACGAACACTTGTCATATTGAGTGAAAATTCAAATGCCCTATTGTTAAAAGGCTCTGCAGTATACCATCTAGA